>JBCAUA010734417.1:0-15131 GCA_038406235.1 Peronia verruculata | reverse complement strand
ATAGATAGATAGATAGATAGATAGATAGATAGATAGATAGATAGATAGATAGATAGATAGATAAATAGATAGAAAGATAGAAAAACGTTCTAAAAATATTATCCTTACACCATCAAAGGATTGCTTTGCCCCAGAGATTGCACATGTCAGTCTCACTATGGGATGAGTAGTAATTATTAAAATTCCAACCAGGTGTGGGTGGTTAATGAGTCTGTATTGTATGCCTGACTCACGACTGAGGCATGTCGGCCATGTTGGCACGTGAACAAAGACCGTGCTCATCATAGTTCAAACCACAATGAGCTCAGGACAAGATTCACTGGCTGGGCTAACTAACTAACTAAGCCACCGCTCACTTGCCTGGCTAATGGTATCGGGCACAGACAAATAGCCAGCTGAACGGTAGTAAGTGGGGAGCCCTGGAATTTGCTCCCTTTTCTGCCGTTATAACCCGTAAATCTCATTCAGCAAGCCCTTGTTTCCAGTGCCAGGCTTGTCCTACCTCGGTAATGTCCCCTTTTTTGCTCACAGACATAGGGATGCCGACGGTCGATGCTATGGCTAACGAGCTTGGCTGAAGCATGTACGCCATTTGTATCTGTCCGCCATGTTCTTCGTTGATTAATTTTTGCCTCTTTTTTGCCTGCTTTTTTTTTTCTGCTGTTTGCTTTTGTTTAGTATGTGAATACTCCAGTGGGAAAACCAGAAAAGTCACATTTTTTTTTTATGAAAAATGAGTTGCTGCATCGGTTATACAGCACACAGCTACGATTTGTTAACCAGAACAATAATTCCGGAAAACCAGGTAAATTCCGCTAAAAAGACAGGTTTTAAATGGGTATACAGTGAAAAAACTATAGACTTCTAAACTTTAATTTGTGTTTTTTTTTTCTTTCTGTAGAAAATGTGAGTTGTCTGTTGTTTTTTTTTTTCCACAGGACTCTTCATTTGCTTCTCTCTCTCTCACTCTCTTTCTTTCTTACCTTCATTCCAAAGCCTCTCATTTTTGTTTTCACATCACGCTCTGTCTCTCCGCCCTGGCGTTCAGAGATTCCAGAGTCATTGTAAAATAGTTATCGGTCTCCATCGATTTCTGACGCTGGTCAGCCTGATCAAATCTTTCACTAAGAGTCCCAGACCAGACGTCTTGACGTGTCCCCCAACTACTGAACTGAAAAACATCTGAAAGCAAAATACAGACAGACAGTCATTATCCGCCCGTGAAATTTGCATTCTTTAAGAACGGGGCAGCGGACATATTTCTTGGAATCTCCGGGGGGAAAAAACTACTCCCATTGTATGAGGGACCTGAAAAGTTCAAGCCAACAGTTATGGAAATTCTGTACAAAGTCAGGAGTCAAAGTTTCAAATTCACTAACGTCTTTGTGTGAAATTCTAGCGTTGTTGTTTATTGTTGATGTCATGGCTCGATATAAAATCATAACTGTTTATCGTGAACGTCTCCTTTACTCCTTTAGCCGACATCGCTTATTGCCAACAATGAAAAACAAACCAATTCCCTAACTTTTTTTTTTCTTTTCATCTTCAGATTTGAAAATTACAAAAAACTAGAAAGATATTGTTTATCTTCTCCGGCTGGTTCACCCGTGCGTCTAACTGATTATGAAATTTGGCAAGCATTCGTCTGGTTTCAATGGACAAGACATCTTTATTTCCATATAGGATCGGCATCGAGTTATCGTTCTTAAGACATCTTTCGGGATATTGAGATTGACTCGCACAATGGACGCGGTAAGAATATTCTTTTACCCTTTAATCGTAGAATCTAGAAGTGTCAAGGGGGTGATTGGCTCGTAAACTTGGACATTATAAATAGCATTAGCATGGCCTTCCAAATGAAACACTAGATATTGTCATCTGTTGCCATTTAGAAGTATATACTGTCATTTCTCGAATACTAATGTAAGTTAGTTTAGAAACAGAAACAGTCTTCCAATGTCTTTTGGCGCTTTTAAGGTTAAGTATTAGTGGACTCTGAAGGAGTTATGTCAAGCTCAGGATAACGACTATGTTATCGAAAGAAAATGATATTTTGCGTTCTACTCAATCTAAGATGAGAAGCTTTGCAAACAGAAAATAAAATTTAAAAAAAAAAATATTCAAACATTCGTGACTTCTTTACAAAGGTTCAAAGACCTTACCCTTGGGACAGATCAACCTCTTTGAAAGTTCCATCTCTATTGTACAGACTTTCTTATACAATTATATCTGACAAGCAATCCGCATGTGACGCTTGTGGCTTTAACAGGCTGTCATAATTCTGCGGCGGATTTTTGTTCAAAACGCCTGAAAGTCTGTCACCGGGCTTCGTTGTCTGATGCAATATGAATGAACAGATGGCAGACATCTTGTCAGTTATTCCCTGCACTTGCATCTGGGTCAGTTAGACCTGCTAGTAAATAATTTAGCAACAGATATTAAGTTACATTTGTAAATTCGTTTCCTTTATAATCTGCAGAGCATGTGTATTACACAGTAGCTCAGTTCTATAGAACAATAGCATGCATGTTACAAAAACAAATAGAAACAGCAGCTCATTCCTACAGAACAATAGCCAATCGTCTTGTATAGAAGAGATGACAAAGAAAATTCAATACGCAATTGTTTGTGTCTTTAGATCAATGCGATCGTGCAAAGGGAGCAAAAAAGATTCGTTCAATAACTACAAACGTCTCGGAATTTGCTGCGTTCAGTTTTGTAAAATCTCAATGTTTGTGCATGTTGTTTGAACTTTCTTTCAAGCACTGATGAGACCACAGACCCAATCAGGGCTGTTCGGATGTGATGTTCTCAACTACCATAGCATGACTCGTTTACACAAGAAACTCTGCCGACCTCGTGATCAAAACAGACTCAGTGGTCAAATGCAATCAAGTTTTCCTTTGTGGCGAATCGAATATGCATCGTTTTTTTTTTTTTCTGGGACATTGTACTAGGGAAGGTTGGTCCTTTTCGCCCTGTTTACTATTTCGCACAGCTTATACATCGGTCTGTTTAAGGCCTAAAAAATTAGTTTAACCAGTCAAATATCATCAATTTTTTTCCTTGATGCTAGGACTTCTTTTGATATTTCACTGGTTAAACTAATTTTTATACCTAAAAAAAAAAAAAAAACCCGATGTAAACTTAGTTGGGCGAAATAGTACACAGTGGGAAAATGTACCAACTTCCACTAGATCTTTAAGATTACAGATCTAGGTTCTACACTCCAGAAGTTGGAAGTGGCACACCAGACCAATTAGCATTAGGAGGGTTATGATTAGGGTTGCGTTAAGTGTTAGAATCTGGATTATTGTTAAAAGTTAAGATGGGATATTGGGCTTATTTAACTATCAAGGAACATTAAGTTACAATATTAAGATCACCTGGTAGCGATAGACAACTGAGACTGTTTGTACTACCTGATGGTAAATAGACCATTGAGACTATTTGACCACCTGGTAGCAAACAGATCATTGAGACTATTTGGTCACCTGGTAGAAATAGAAATAGAAGGGAAAAGAAGACAGGGTAGACAGAGGAAGAAGTGGGCTGACAACATCCTTGAATGGACAGGAAAAAGCTTCGCGGTCACTCGCCCACAACCGCATCAAGTGGAACCAGCTGATCCAGCGTTCATCCGTCATGAAGCGCCCCTACGACCCTGACGGGTTACGGGACCAGTAACAGTAACAGTCATATTTCACGTAACCAGAAAAAAGATGCTATTTTCCTTCTTCACAATGCTAGTGTTATTCCTCTTGTTCCTGGCAAGGGGAAGTATTTTGGCTGATCGTCAAATGGCTCATTCGAGTGCAAACAGCGAGGAGAGCGGTAGAGACAGTATGTGTGGCGAGTTATACAAAGAGGTGGGAGAGGCAATGTCGAAAGGTATGTGAACAACGACCGCCAAGGAGTGACATTAGTCTTTCTTTTTCACTTAACTTCAAGAATGTTTATATCGTGGCAGCCTTCACAGACTAAAAGGGAATGCTTAGTCATGATAGCTAGAAAATGACACCTTAAACCACGGTTTGGGGAAAAGAAATTTTCATTTCGCTAACGAAACGGTCTATATCGGTGGAAAGGCCGTCAGTATTTTAGCTTTAACCACTGACTTGTAAGGTCTAACTGATCTAAAGTTAGTTTACAAAAAGTATGTTGAGCTATCGACCCTCGAAAGCACAGCAAAACACATTAAACTTTGACGCATGGTTAGGAATGGACTTCAAAACAGAATATTAAGAACATGTTGAATGCCTTAAGTAAGAAAGCAACTTTAGAGCAACGATGTTCAAAGCAGATCAATTTTCATTGTCATAAATTAAGAAATTTCATTGTAAAGTTGTGGAAACTCAGTTCTTGTCAATGGCACAAAGACCGTTTTATTTGAAAGATTGTTGCGGTCTTACTGTATTAAACATGTTCGATATTTTGCCAACAGTAGCGTAAGAATAAAAATTTGCATAATCTTTCATCCTGATAGTTACCACGTTACTATGTGGTTACACCAAAATTTAACGCGGTCACCAGCTGGCCTCACGACAGTAGCACGCACGCCTCGTAAAATCGTTGACCTTTGATATGCAAGTACCAACGCCTACAAAGCAGCATGGCGTATAAGGTCAAAACAGTCGTTTCCTGTGTATCAATACCGTTAAGCTCCGACGTCCTTTCCCTTTTAAGACTCCTGCAGTGTCTCTCACTAGTATTTTCAAATGTTCAATCTTTGCCAACTGACAAAAAAACTAAATTTTCACATGGACGACGTTTAGAGTAGGCTACTTGTGATTAACGATTTGGTTCTATGACTAAAGATTAGTTGTAGTAACCACAATATATCCAGGAGCTTGAAGTCGATTCTTATATTTTAAATGACCGTTTTGCCTGAGATTTGGAGATTTCGCAATGGGTAAAACATGACGCCGTTCAGGGGATAAAAAGGTGCATTGATCTCCAGGTGTTCGTCTGATGATATAAGCATGTTCTGTTATCTCCCTCCGAAACTTATTGCAGCTGTTGTAAGCGGCTGAAACAGTATCATTTCGCAGTTCCGATTTAGTGTTACAGCATAAGGATATACTAGCATTATAGAGTGAAAAAAAAAAAAGTTGTATGCATTCTATTCAACATTGAAAGAATCAATACATTTTCATTACCTGTAATTTTCTTTAATTTTACACGATGTTAAGATGGCCAACGTCAGATAATAATATTCTCTATAATTTTGGCTGCCATTTTCATAGAAGGAAATAAGAATGCCACAGGATGATCGTGTTTTTGAGCCACCCCGAGATTTCCATCAGAGTGACCGTGTGGACTAAACATTTACAAGGTTCGTAGGGTGCTTGTTAACATTGCTATATTGACGCGCAGCCACGCTATATGAGGGAAGGCAAAGAAAATGCCATATGTGAGAACAGTGCAACGAAATTATGTAGCTATTTTGTAGCATGATCGATTGCTCTGCTCTATTTTCTTCAACTTCTGTGTGACACTGTGAAGAAGAAAAACCCTGTCGACCTTTTATGCCACTCCATATTTGTTACATTACAGCCTATCATGAAATCATCAACTCTGGCCTAAAAAAAAAAAAACGCAAATTGAGAAAACAGATAGTAATTGATTACACGGTGACAACAGCATCAAGTGTCTAAACCGTCAGGGACTGTCTCAATGTATCCTCCGATATGTTAAACAAAAGTGAACAAAATTGTTTCCAATAATGTGTTGAAATGGAAATGTTTATTTAAAACTAAACAGAGCCATGGTATATCTCTCGTTGGCACAGATATATTAACGAATTAATTGTCATTTGCTTTACTTAATCTTGCAAGGATCCGCCCAGCCAAGATTCACACTTTCATTTTAAAGGCCTACATAATGTCATGGTTAACTGCAATGAAGAAATGGAGCAATATTAGATGAAGCACAATTTAATAAACAATAAATGGAAGCTGAAAAAAAAAATATATATATTACATTGCTAAAATCTTTCCTCCCGAGAACAGTTGACTGGCTCCTCTTTCTATTTACACAGTGATATAACGAATGAACTTACCCTGACTTCTGAGAGTAATGTTTGCATTTTCGCACACTTCAGCTCTGCCTTTTTCTTCGCTCGTTTCATGTTCATCATCTGTAGATGATGTTTGTGCTTCATCGTCATTAGAAAACCTGAGACAATATGGAAAAAAAATGTCATTTATCATTGGAGGTGCCAGGTTTTGGATAGTACCTTGCAGTATAGCATATATCTGTCTGATAACCATCGATGTGGTTTTTCAGTTCACAGCTGGTACATTCCTATACATTGCATTAATTTGAACTACTCATTAATTATAGTTTCCGTGAAAAGTCAAACTACCACATTTTATAGGTAATTCTCTATCTCTTTCACGCTATGGTAGGGCGTGATTGTCAGAAATTCAAGACCGCGCAATCTTTATGAGTTTAAACTTGACAATGTTCTACACAGGTTTCTATTTTAAAAGTTTACTGTTCTGAAAATTAAAATAACTTCATAGATATTAGTCATCCTGGGATGATTGTTTAAGTCACATTTGCTTCTATGTCGTGAAATCTGCTGCTCATTAAAAAAAAAAAAAAAACTCACGGTACAGTAATAAAGACAAACAATAACGACGCCAACAAGAGAGGAGAAGAGGACTCACTGTTGACAATTCGCACCACCCTCCAGGGCAGAAGCAGCACGAGGATTGTAGTGGCGTCTTTGCCCGTCTCGTACCATCGGCTGTCCAAGAACACAAAGTCCAGGGCAAAACTGGACACCACGATGAACGCGTCAAAAACCTGAGAGAGGAAAAACAAAACATACGCAGGGCTGTACAACATGTAGTTGATATGATTTACCCTTGGCCTTTCAAAATCCAATATGGTGGTTATCTCGGCCCTTTGTCAACTGACCACGTTTTGAAATACTACTTGTTTATTTGAACGTGAATTATTTTATAGACAAACATATAAACACATGTTGTTCCTCTTGACAAAGAGGGATTCTCTTTAACTTCAGCTGCTCAGTGTGTTGCTTTCTCTCTCCACCACAGGCTCTCATTACAACGCTAAGTGACATGTTGATCACTACGCCATCTCCAATCCCTTTCATACAATAATTTAGGGAATTTATTTTGCGATAACCTTACTGCATTTACAATGGACTCCTGTTTTTGTTTCCAAAGTCTTTAAATGCGCGAGAGGAAAATATGAAAAATAATAATTACATTTAATTTCTGAATACCTAATCTTTTAGTTTACTAAGAAGTACCCCAGAAAACAGCGATCAACATGGTCTTATTTCACACTAGCTGGGTACCCCACGGCCTCGTGGGAGGTTTTTTAAATATTTAGTCCTGCGACTTAAATTTTTTTGGCCAGCATGCGCACCTCGATACTGATATTTTGGTTCATTAAACTGAATATTACTCAAAGAAAACGTCTTTTGAACGCGCCATGTGTCCCGCACGGAAGTGGTGGCGGACAAAATGAATGATAGTTTGGCATGAAAAAAAAAAAAAAGATAAATTAAAACAACTGTGTAAATCCAATCAAAATAAAGAGTAGCCGATAACACAGTTGGATATCAGTTGCCCACGTCAGTAATTTTATGTGAATTTTGAATGCCTGCCGATTCCGACTTTATTGGACCATAAGATAAGTGCCACGCCTCCTGATCGTTCTTATTATAAAGATTTAAGGACACAAGTTGTGCCAAGATGGCCATAACATAACATTGTCTGTTGGTGGCGATGGGGCAAGGAATTTGTAAACCATAGTCGCAAATGCTTCAAGCAAACTGCCAAACAATGCTGTCGGCAGGACTCAAGCAAGCCATGTTTTGGACCAAAAATCAGAAATCTGTTTTCTGACAGCAAGATCTGAAAACACTGAATCGAAAAGTTTCGTTTTTAAAAGGATATTCAATGGCGTTGAAAAAGGCTTTGAAAATCTGTGATCGTGACCTGAATATTTAAATTCAACCGTCGAATAATATGAATGAGATAGCGGAATTTTCTCAAATCTCCCGAGTTGAATCCATGTCTCCGGCGGATTTCCGATGGCGTGACAAATATCAGATGTCACAGAACTGTTCCCTGTTCAATATCTCCCGACTTGCTAAGTTTTTAAATGTCCCTGCCGTCATCTTTCATGTCTTTGTTCTTCTCTGTTATCCTCAGTATTTTACGTTCCCTGAGAGATGTTTTTTTTTATTTATTTATTTATTATTATTATTATTATTATTATTATTTTGTAACACCTTATTGACCTGTTCTTTCTTTATAATATGTCTAGTATTGGCCTAATCAAAGTCTATGCAAATGCTCTTACGTGAACTTGATTTTAGATGGTCTGTTAAACCAGTCCACCTCCCCCCGTATCTCCTGCCCTCCCCCCACCCTTTCCCACCCCCATTGCAATCCAACTCTGCAGTGGAAACAAGTTAGAAAATGCGGTTAATTATGCAAGTGAAAACATATGTGGGAATGGAAAGTGGGGAGCGGTGTAATAGCTGCTGTTTACTGAAGACAAATTAAACAATTATCTATCTTTTCAGCCTAGAGTTTATGCTCCAGATCTCATTTTAAGAGCTTTATGTGCTAAACATTTTGTTCTAGAGTTCATGGTCTAGATCTCATTTTAAGAGCTTTAAACATTTTTATTCCTGTTCAACACGCATGCCACGGTCCTGATTCATTATATCATTGCAGTACATGTTTGCAAAGGCCCTGGTTCAATGAGAGATCGTTTTGCAGATTATCTGCCTCTCCCAAAAAGAGGGACTCGTGTAATGGGACATCATTTTGGCCAGCCTGTTACTTCCCTTTGCCAAACAAAAAAGAGATGCGAAACGATGAAATCAGGTGCTCGTCAAACCGAGGCGAATAGAGAAATCACGTGGTTTTAAACAGTGAACGAATTTTTTAGGCATTTTGTTTTGGTTCTTCACAGAGCTCTTCTATATCAATCTAAAAATGCATTTCACAGTTCAATCTGCAGAAATAGATTGAATAAAAGGACAAAAATTGTAATTCAGCGGTTTGGTCTAACAGAGAGTAATAAGGGTTTACAAGAGTAATTGGCCATTTTCTCACTGAATTCAGCAGCAGCAACTGGACACCCCCATCTTCTTAAATTGCCAATAGCTCGAATTCTACTTCAGTTAGAAGAAAGTTTTTTTCACACACATAATGGCAAATGAATGTACACTGGTACCAATAACTCCAAGTGCTCAAAATTGATGAGAGCCTGATTTCATCGTGTCGCATCTCAAAAGATTTTACCAAGCAGTGTAAAGAGAAAACAATCCCTATATTTCTTGTCACTAGAAAGTTTGATTGGCAAAAAACAAAATAAAATAAAATAAAATAAAATAAAATAAATAAAAATATAAAAAAAATATAAAAAAAAATTAGAAAATAAAAAAATGATAAAATTATGACAATAAGAAGATGACATTCTCTTTACGTCATAATTTTTTCTGGAATTTTTCATGGCGTATGTTTCATGCAGAAGGCGCAAAAGTGATTTCATTCCTCTTTACACTGCTTGTTCAATCCCTCTTTTGTCTGGTAAAGGGAAGTAATAGGACTGAGCACAACGATCTCTTACTAGTTATTGCCTCATCATCACTTTTTTAGCAGTGTCAGACATTATATTAGTGACTATATTACACAGTCCACTCTATCATAGTTACTTATGCAGCCTACGCCCCAGGTCCAGTCTAGCATTACTACATCTACATAATTATGCGGTCTACGGTGTTGGTTATTCCCTACATCAGGGCCATACAATGTGAGTGCAATCCTGACTAGACCCACACTCTCTTCAGGTGTCAAGCAGTCTGTGACTCATAATATGGAAATTGCGACAAATACCATGCAAACAAGAAGAAGAAGAAGAAGACGAAGAAGAAGAAGAAGAAGAAGAAAAAGAAGAAGAATTAGAAGAAGAAGAAGAGGAAGAAGAATAACAACAACAACAACAAGCAATTCCAAAAGTGAAAAAAAAAAAAAAAAAGTCAATGAGAACCAGGGCAGTAGAGCTTTATCATGTCTGCACCTGCCATGAACTATGGTATAAATTTCTAGAACAGGCTGATGCTTGTCCGGCTACTACCTCGTTTTTTTTTTCCTTCTGTCTTTCCCTTCTGACATTTCATTTCCGTTTGGAAGTTAATGTTTCGATGCCATAGACTGTGGTCCTGGGTTCTCTGTACTTTCTTTGTTTTCTCCTCTTTCTCTCTCTTACATTCTTTTTCTCTCTTTCTTTATCTTTCTCCTGTCTCCTCACCCTCTCTTTCAAGTTCTCTCTCTCTCTCTCTCTCTCTCTCTCTCTCTCTCTCTCCAACCACTTTCTCCGTTTCTCTCTCAACTTTGTCTACGTCTCTTTCCTTTTCTCTGCCTACATTATATATTTATATATAAAAGATATCGGTATTTATAATTGCTACTCGATTCCGAGCGAATCAGAAATAATCCATATACTGAAGTAGGACCAGATATTTAATCACTCATTCGTTATTAATCACAAGGGCTAAGCCACAATGGAGAGAAAGAGGCAAGAATCACCCGAAAGAGCTCATGCCACAAAACACTGCCCTCCAACTCAGACGGACTTTCACTGCGGATGTGGCAGATATCCATATTGCAGGACAAGAACAGGCCTCCTTTCACATCAACGTTCTCGTCAAGTTTGACGTCATATCGCTGTCTTCATCGAAACCAATGGACACCCGACGACGACGACTTCGTTATCATTATAACTGTCATTTATTATCATGGATCGTTTGTCAGTTCTTCACTTGAGTCTGTTTTAGCAATGGTTTGAAGGTATCTTTATTCCCATAATTCACACGCCACATGATAGCCTGCATAACATAGTTCTGATCTCCAGAAAATGTATACTTTCAAAAATGTTACATTAGAAAATCATTTCAGTGTGAGATAATCTGAGGTAATAGCCTGACAATGCATGCTACTTATAATCTGGTTTACAAAAATTCATGTATCCTCTTCACCTTTACATAATTATCCTTAGCCTAGTTAACCATAAAGAGGGATGAACAGGCATCCTTTGCTTCAAACATACGACATGAAAAATTCCAGAAACATTATGATGTAAAGAGATTGTTTTCTTCTTATTGTTATAATTTTATTATTATTATTATTTTTTTTTTTTTTTGGCAATCGTCTTTCGAATGGCAAGCAGTAAAACTATTTTTTACTCTTTACACTACTTGCTCGACACATCTTTCGTCTGGCAAAGGGCAGTAAAAGTCTGGTCAAAATTATCTCCCTTAACACAAATCCCTCTTTTGGAAAGGGCAGATAATCTGCGAAACGATCTCCCATTGGACATTTGCAGGGTGTAATCATTTTGAGCTTTGGAATGTTCTAACCGATTTAAGCGCACTCTGGTGAGTGTAAAATTTTTTTTTGTGCACTAATTCTTTTGTCGTGTTTTTTAAAAGATGATATTAAAAAAGACCTCTTTTAAAAGATTTTCCTACTTTTCATTTTGTTTTTGTCAACGGAACTGAATCAGAATTCTTTCAGAATTTATTACATAAGATTGTTGAGCTACATGCTTTTTCTTACACATGCTGTGAAAGACTATTAACTAAACTCTTTCAAGTACATTCGTAACGACAAACATTAGCCCAAATGCAACACCAACACAGAAGAAAAAGAGCCAGGCAAGTAACATAGGCCTGATTTATAACAAAAACTTTTAAAAAACATTTAAAAATAGTCAAAAGAACACACATACCAAAAATAACTAATAGTAATTAAAACAACTCAAAGCAAAACCAAACCAAAAAATCTGTCTGAAAAATCTTATTAGTCTGAATTGCTGCCTTCCCACATACGTTCACAGCACTACGGAAACGTTTACCACGAGTAGAGCAAAGCTGATTTGCTGAGTGAAAACTACAATTTTCACTTAAATGGAACCACAAATTAAATACATTTCCACGGTTGAGAGCAGAGAATTTTTTTTTTTTTTTTTGTTATTCTTAAGCCTTTCAATCCTAAGAAAGTAGGATTATCTCGGCTATTAGAAGTTGCCAATTTTTTCTGAGAAAATATGTTTGGGTAGAAAATTTGGAATTTGGAAAGTTTGCCCGGACAGCGGCACTCAGCCTACTCTTCCATCAATTTTTAACCGCCAAAGGTTCTTTAACGTGCGTAACGTACATAAGGGACCTCCGAAAGATAGTCACCCTTATCCGAGAAGGCTAGACGTCGGACTTCCCTACCCACAAAAAGCCAGGGGACCCTTAAGTCACTGAAAAAATGCGGGTTTTCGATCTTCGTGTCCTGTCATCCCCCGATGCAGAACCGGCGAGTCGATCCCGACTTGTTTTCTCCATGAGCAGACGCCATACCTATTGAGCCACTGCGTCCCCGAGTAGAGAACTATGGACCTCTTCTACGTATACACCACAGCCGATATTCTAACAGTGGTTACTGAGATTTTGTCAGATTGCTCAGTAATGGAGTTGCCAGAGCGGTTTTTGCAATGGGCGCAAACTGGATCCATCCATCCATTCATCCATCCATCCATCCATCCATCCATCCATCCATCCGTCCATCCATCCATCCATTCGTCCATCAATCCATTCATCCATCCGTCCATCCATCCGTCCATCCATCCATCCGTCCATCCATCCATCCATCCAGTCCATCCATCCATCCATCCATCCATCCATCATCCATCCATCCATCCATCCATCCATCCATCCATCCATCCATCCATCCATCCACCACCTATTCCACTCATTCTTCGGCCTTACCATGCATAGGTGAATAATAACAATAACCCTCTTATTTAAACAATCAAGATTTGAAGAGACAGCAGGAATTAGTGGTGAATGCAGTGGCAATAAAAAAGCTGCGTCCAAAGAGGGTATCCATTTCTGAAATGTGAGCGCAATACTTGTTCACCTGAAATTCGTGACAAAAAACGCGTTGCGTCATCCTAATCATTGATAGAAAATATAATCACAAATGCCAGATAAGTCGGTGACACCAACTTATTTAGATTTCATCAATCATGTCTTCAAATTGAAAAAAAAAAAACAGAGAGAAAAAAAAGAAAAGAAAAAGCGAATCCAGTTCCCAGTTTAAAAGCAAAATCAGCTCATGTCGAACGGTGGAGGCTTTGCCTCCAAACGCACGCGCAAAGCGTAAACAGCTCGTAAACCCAGGTCACGACAGTATTTGTAATCCGAGCAAGATGTCCGGAGAAAAAAACCGTAATAAAAATTGTAAATTAGCGTAGCCTATCAGTAAAAATCTAAGGCATTCAATTCTAGAGAGGAAGCAGCTTTTACACGCAGCGTATGCGATAAAATAGGTTGGTGACATTGAAAGGTTTTCAAAAGAACGACACACGTTATTCGTAGTATCCCCATTATTACAATCACACTGCTGATTGTTTTAATTTTTTCTTTTTTTTTTTGCATGTCGTCGAACGATCTGCCGGAAATATAATGTTATCGAAATGAACACTTCGGAATTTGTCAGTTAAAAGAAGAAGGAAAAAATGTTGAAATTTCAAGACCTAGTTGGCAACTGGCAACACTTTACATGTCAATATGAACTCCTAACAGATATTCGGATATAAATAATACGTAATATACAAAAGGGGAAAAACTGATCAGAGAATATTATTTTCATTTGACTATTTTATAATTGTAATGTTTGATTGCTCGGAATTCAGTGTTCTTACGAGGTTACAGTATTGTGCCTCTTTCAATTTAAAAAAAAAAATCCTTTTTCACATATATGCGTTTGAAAAAGAAACACATGGTTCAGAAAAACTGAAATCTCTTACATAATTGAAATTCAGTGTCTCAATCACTGGGACAGCGTGCAGAGAGAGAGAGAGAGAGAGAGAGAGAGAGAGAGAGAGAGAGACAGACAGAGAGAGTATTTATATAGCGCTTATCCCCATAATTACAGGTTCTAAGCGCTGTACAATCTATTATCACCACGACAGACCCAAAGAAGACACTCATAAACGTTGTCAGCCTCCTGGGAAGTATGCAAGACGGCTGTCAATTAGGCGCTCAAATCCTTAACAATCTAACAATATCGTTTACTGTCTATAGCCGGGTACCCACTCAAACCTGAATGGAGTCAGAAAATGTGTGTAAATTGTCTTTCCCACAGGCAAAATGTCGGGACCTGTCAGGATTCGAACTCAGAACATCAGATCCCGATTCCGACGACCCAACCGCTAGGTCACCGACACCACAAGGAACAGATATGGCCATCAAGATTGCACAATCTTAAAACACGCACTGGATGTTATGTTACTACTGATACTAAAAGATCACAGGGCAGCCTCTGTGTCAGAGTCAACCGCCTTTATCTGCAACAACTGTTCGCAAGACTGCCACTCTAGGGTGGGGCTCCTGAGCCACTCCTGAAGATGCCATCCCCAAATCTAGTGCTACACCATCGTCTCTCGAGATGTACTGAAGCCGACAACGACTGGCAGCAGTTGATTGTACGATGTATCTATCTCACTTTTAGTATCATTATTATTTTGTTGTTGCTGTTGTTGAAACCAGTTATGCTAAGTGACTACTCTGAATAACAATTTGTTCATCAAAAGCTTACATTTCCTTGGACATTTTCCTCCAAATAACAGACAACGACTTATAACAGTTTTCTTAAATGTATCAAATTGAAGCATAATCAGATGGTAATCTTTAAATCTGAATATCATTTCATCATAACTTTCCTCACATTCTAACTCCCCTCCCCCCCCCTCCCACCTGATATACACCCATACCCCCAGCCCAACAGTTCCTCAATGGGAGATCGTTGTGTTTAGTCCGATTACATCCCTTTACCAGACAAAAGCGGGATGAGTAAGCATTATAAAAGGAGGAAAAAATTCACTCCTGCACCCGACGTCTAGCCTTCTCGGATAAGAGCGAATATATTTCGGAGGTCCCGTGTGTAGATTACGCACGTTAAAGAACCCTTGGCAGTTCAAAAGCGATAGAAGAGTAGGCCTGATTGCCGCTGTGGGGGCAAAATTTCCAAATTCCAAATTTCTACCCACAAAATTTCTCAGCAAAAATTGGCAACTTCTAA
>JBCAUA010734306.1:0-13868 GCA_038406235.1 Peronia verruculata | reverse complement strand
CCAAAACAAAGACCTACCCCCCCCCCAAATACACTATATGATAGAAGCAAAAACAATTAAAAAAAAAAAGAGAGAAAAAAAAAAAAAAAGAATGAAGTAATAGAATTAAATCATAGTATATAACAGTATATTTCCAGCTTCGAAGCACATCAAGTGGCCAGAAAATGAGCTTTTGTTGTTGTTTCGTTTTTTACACAAATAAAGACTCATTTTTTTATATTTTTTTATTTTGGAGAGATATGTTACTTACGGGTGTTGAGATACGGTATACAATATACAAGATACATATAAACTAACGTAAGAAATATTGCTTTATTTTGATTAGTGTATCACTGATGGCAGACATGCATTTCTGGAACTCTCATTACTAATTCTTTACGTGCAACAAACGGCTAGTTCTTTCGAAATAATTCACTCTATTACACAAAGAGTCTTCCCGAAGTATTTCAATCTGTGATACACAAACCTCGTGGTATTGAGCGCAAATGAAATCATGATTTAAGAATTTTGGTGACACATCTGT
Source organism: Peronia verruculata (assembly GCA_038406235.1). Taxonomy (NCBI): domain Eukaryota; kingdom Metazoa; phylum Mollusca; class Gastropoda; order Systellommatophora; family Onchidiidae; genus Peronia; species Peronia verruculata. The sequence goes on along the minus strand of JBCAUA010734306.1, from coordinate 13,345 downwards.
TTGTACTGTTCATATACATTTCCCACTCAAGTTGTAAAACAAAATTGTAGGACCTTCTGATCATAGTGTGTACATCAATTTATTTTTATTTTCTAATAAGATGTTAATTTTCACTCATCCTTGGGAGAAATGCATGAAAATGTCTAATTTTGAATTGCCAATAACTGTTTAGTGATAATTAGAAACGGCAGAAAAATAAATGTATGTCAAGTTCAAAGTAAAATACAACAGATCTGAATATCGATATATCACAACTGTGCTGTCGCCACTCAGCGGAGCCATGAACCAAACCGCCATTTTGACAGGAAATTTCTGAAAGTATCAAGGGAATTAGATAGCGAACACAAAGCAGCTAATGTCTTGTGTTGACGTGATGAGCTATCACATGTATAATAGAACAACTCCCACCGTCCTTTGACCTTTGCCCGCTCGGACTAGCAGGAGCGGTCACTGGTCAAGAAAGAGTTTGCCTCCAGGCAACCAGTATCATTACTTTTTTTTTTCTGGTACTCTGCTTACAAATCTGAAAGCTGTTCTCTTCTATCAAGAAACACTTTTTTTTAGTTGTTGGTCATTTTATGTCCTAAAAATATTGAAGGCAATAACTCGATCTGTAAAATAAATATAGGAATGATACAATAATAGGCCTAACGTTTTATTGTTGCCACATTTTGGTAAAAGGATGTCAGCTCTCTAAGATCTAGTTTACAAGCGTATTTACTTTTGATAACACAATGCGTACTGGATGGAGAGGCTTTGAAAATCGTTCTGATAATGTTTGCTATAAATGTGGAAAATGTTTTCCACAAGATCACCCCAAAAAGCTGACAAGTAAAGTGAGACATCCATGCAGACATTCTTTTGGATGTAAAATTGGTGATCAAGACAAACCATTGGCACTTGATGTGAGTTGCATGACTTGATATTCTGGAACATTGAAGTTAGTGGCCAGTGACGGAAAATGACTGTTACCAGTGATATGGCGTGAACAAAAAGGTCACCACACTGACTGTTACTTTTGCATTACGAATATTGTGGGTTTGTCAGAGTAAAAAAGTCAAATATTGTGTTCCGAAACTGGCAATAATCAGCATTGAAACAAGTGCCTTATGACGAAGAGAACCATGTGCCTTTTCCACCTGAAGACGTGTTTGATGATAGCAATAGTATTGATGATGAATACTTTCAATGGTGCTGTGGATGATAAGAACGAATTTGAAGCAAAAATAGGTGACAAGATATCGCACGTGATTAATGAAGAAGAGCTTAATGGCTCAGTCAGAGACCTTTCGCTGTCCAGGGAAAAGGCTGAGGTGCTCTCCTCCCAGTTACAAGAATAGAATCTTGAATTAACAAAATGAATAGCTGTGTTTCGTTGTCGCCACCTACATTTTCCATCCTATTTTCAAACAGAGAATGATGTTTGCTTAATACTATGAATGTTCTTATGCAAAAGCTTAGACATAATCACATCCTAAATGAATGAAGACTTTTTTTTTAATAGATGCAAACAAAGCAAGTAAAAAAGCTGTATTGTGTTACACAATGGAACGTGAAGCATTCTGTGCTATTGGCTTATACAGTGGATTTAACGGAAACAAATGCATCAGTGACCCTCTTAGATGTACCACCGCCTTAAAATCAAGAGCATTCATTGTGATGTCTCTTTTCTTCTTTATCTGCGGATGGAATATACCAAATGTTTATATATTTTCAAATGTCTTTGGAAAGTCAGACTGATGCCAATTATTACATTAGAAACAATGGCCAGAAAGACATGACAATATAATAGGCAAGTCCAGTGTTCAGCGTATGCCTCTAGCTAATCCACAGAAACTGTACCTGCCCCTGCTTCACAAAAAGAAAAAAAAAAACAGAATAAACTTAAAGTGGGATTAAGTAGAACATTGTCAAAACTATGCACAGAAATGGAGAGGGCCTTGAGTATCTCAGGGAGAAATTTGTAGACGACAATAATAAAGCAAAACAGAAGGTTCGATGTATTTTTGTGGGTCCTGAAATCATGGAATTGTTGGCTGATGACTCATATATGGACGGACCAAATCCATTTGATCATGCAGTCTGAGAAACATGGGAAACTAGAGATGACAACCAATTCTGACTTCTTAAAAAACCTGCTGAACAGTGCTGAAAATATGGAGATAGAGTACGCAAGGCCTTTAATCTGGAATGCATTGTTTGCGTGCATTTACAGCTGTTTAAGCCCAGAAGCATTTAAACGAGAGTTAAAAAAGAACAAAGACATATTTTATTTCAACGAGCATCTGTCTGAATAGTGTTTTCCAGCTTTTCCCGTTAGATGGTTGTCAGTCAAGTCCACAAACGTACGTATATGTTTGAGTTGCATTGCATGATTTTATATATGAGCTTATCCCAAATCATGTCTGTAAAGCATGTTACGAATGTGTTTGGCTGTTAAACGTTTTGGTTCTGTAAAGAACATCGAGCTCTCAGGGATTGAGGCGCTATATGAATGCTCTTTATTATTATTATTATTGATAAATTGATGTTTTGACCCCACAATTGTCAACCTAGGCGACCCCATCTTTCGAGACAGCATAATATAAGAAAAATGTTAGATGATGGTCATAGAACTAGATCTATAACCACCGACAAAATTGATAACAGACTCTGTTATAACCACTACTTCACCATTTATTTACACAAATATGTTGAACTGTAAGAAAGACTGTCTAATGTCTAACGACATTGAGGACAATTCAATTAAATAAATACACGGTAAATCTAGTGAATTTATAATGTAATATGCTGAAATTTGATGGTTATTCTTAAAGACAATGTAGCATTCAAGCCTGATTGGCTCTTAGCTATCATCCCTATAATTTTACATTTACTATTATCTTGAAGATCAAGGCAAAAGTTGTCAGCTGGCAAAAACAATGATCAGACAGGCTCTTTCAAGTCATCCACAACAAAAACAAAACTATGGGAATATTTTGAAAGAGTTGGGCAGGGAAAGGTGTGATTAGTACAGTTACGCAATAATGAATTTATGAAATCATATTAATTTCGGGTTGAAAGGATTCTGTCAATGGTTTATGGCATGTAGGAGACAGACGATGATAACCGAGCACCATTGATTCACGACTCGTTCATTAGAAAAGTGCAAACGGCGAGTACAAAAATAATTTCATTCACATATCTTTCATGTATCATCTGCCACTCTGTATCACTACAGGCCCTCCTGAACATTGTAAAGAAACCAATGACCATCCCTCATTTAGTGTACCAGTCAAGCAAAATGTGGTCTTTGATTTTTGCGTGCGGGCGAATCCAAAGCCTGCATGCTGGCTTTTAAACACAGGTAAGATTTATATATAAGCAGAGAAATTAAAAATGGGCAAGTCCAGAGTTTTTGTTCTTGAAAATTCAAAATTTAGAGTTATCGACTTCAGCAACCTACTTGACTTTTTTTTTTTTTTTTTCATTTATTGATTTTGTTTAAGAATATTGGCAGGTCTAAACCTTAAAAAATAAAAAATAAAAGATTGGTAACATCGAGATTAGCAAACCTATTTAGCGTTTCATTTGATGACATCTGTTATTGCCCAAAACTTTACAATATATATGCCTAAAGTTTGCACCCTTAACATTTCATACCGAATCTTTCTCCGCTCTGGTCACCAAGGACCCGCCTACAACAGCGCATTCGGGGATGTGGAATATCAGAACATTACACCAAAGTGGAAAACTCGAGGACCGACCAATCACAAACGGAGACAGCCTGAACTTGCTCGGCCAGTGCCATACGCCATGGGTAAACACTGAAGAAAAAAAAAACGACAACGACGGCCACAAATAGTACTACAGCGGGAAACAGGATAAGCATAAAGAAGTATACTATTGGTAGGGTAGTACGAAGCAATGCCATTGAAGCAGACTGATTAACATCGGTCTGAGAGCATAACCATTGAAAGTAAAAGTGGTTCAAGATAACTATTTTTATTATGCACCTACTCAATTTAAGAATGGTAGGAATACAGAAGATTTTGTCAGCTTACTACAAGAACAGATCGATAAATCTTCTAAAAAGGAACCGTAGAAGTAGAAGCTGACGAACAAAAAGTTTGAGAGGATGTTCAAACTAAAGATGGCTAATTGAGGCCTTCATGTAACACTCTGACAGATGAAAGTAACCACAAACTTGACGATTACGCTAACAGCAACAGCTTGGTATTAGCAGTGACTCTTCACAAACACGAATCTTAAAGAGGATGTATCTGATACAAATCTGTTGTCGAGCACCACGGCCAGACTCCCACATCTATGTTCGAGACATTTCAGAATTGATTTACAAACAGCCAATATATGCATCTTCGCTTGTAAGGAACAGGACTTTGTCACGATGACATTCAAAATACCTTTGATAAGAATCAGTTAGCCCAGAGCCACTAAATTGAGCTTCAGTTGGATAATTTAAAAGACTCGAGCATAAATGAAGAGTTTCAAGCAACAATAAGGTGAAAACTGCCCATAAAAGAAGAGTTTCAGGCAATGATCACTAGCAAATTGTCCCTTAGCAGTTCGGAATTTTGGGCAAAAAACACAGTTGATATAATCAATAAAGTGATAATGGAAACAGCTCATAAATAAAGGAAGGAGCAACGACCAAAGAGGCCATGGCTGACATTCCAAATAGTTCGTCTGTGCCACAAGAGAAGAAAACTAGAAAAAGATAAGTCATCCCATGAAGTAACCCAGAATTAGAAAAGCAAATACGAAAGTCAGAAGAAGAAGAAAGCAAATGACGCTTAGGTAGAACAGCAATGCTCAGACCTAGAGGAACGGCAGACAAGAAACAAAAAATACAGCAAAAAGGCTCAGAAAGCGGTTTAAAAAAAAACAAAGAAACACCAAAAGATTAAAACAATTCTCTCTGAAGGGAAGAAGACCTGTCTGTTTGGTTAACAAGGCAAGAAAATGAAACTTAGAGGAAAGAGACACGCTGGGTAGGTCACTGAGCAATCCCTTGATCTGTATAGCCACCAGGTCAACGGAGGTTCAGAAATACAAGACTTATCAAACGTAAGATCGAATGACGATGAGCATCCAATCCTTGGAGAACAAATCGAACTGGCGGTCAAAACATTGAAACAAGGTAAGTCAGTAGGAAATGACAAGATACCCGAAGAACTTGTTCTAAGAGATAGAGAAGATATAATAAGTCTTCCCACCATAATTATGCCATAAAATCTGGAGTGCATGGCAATGGCCAATCTTAGTACCACAGACATTTTCTATCAAGACAGTCTCAAGCAATGCAGCAGTTAGTAACCCAAGCAAAGTTAAACTGATGATATCACTGAACCGACTGCAAGAAGAAGGAGAAAATGCCATAACTGAGAAAGACAAGCGGGATTCAGGACGAGAAAAAGGCGTGACGGAACAGATTTTCAAATAATTTGTGAACAACATCTCTATTGTTTTCAAAACTTCAATGATGTTATAATTAATTTCACGAGGGCTCTTCACAGGCTATGGCAAGCTGTACCGTGGTCAGCTGTGAGGAACTGTAACACCAATGCAAACTTTATTGAAGTGAGTGCAGCTATAAAACAAAATGACAAATGCAATGCTATTGAATGTAGAAACAAGACTCGAAGAGGACTTATCAGGAGGATGAAAAACGCATATATACTACGTAATGAGACACGTTCAATACAATTGTGACAGTACGTCACGTAGGCCTCCTCTCCCCAACCCCCTTCAACAGATAACCTGGAAAAAAATTATGGAAAATGCCTTGATAAAATAAACATGCCCACTGGGAAAAAGTAAATCACAAAATTACGACTTGCAGGTGACATTGATAGCTTGTAGGATATGACGACGATCAGGCTAGGCTATTACAACAAGTTCGTATTCTACATAGAAACCAACGTGGAGTAGACAAATGTATGACAAACAGAACAGAATGTATCACCCTTGAAATTGCACATAGTCAGTGGCTTTGAGAAGCTTAACGGTGACCCCTCCTATTTATAGTAAGTTTTGTGACACTGGGTAATAAAATCCAAGATGGCGGCCGTTACCATGGCAACCATGAGTAATTTCGATTTTTTTTTTCAACTGATTTCCTCTAATTTGACCATGTCGAATTCGATGGTACCATTTAAAATCATCTCCATCCCCCCTCCCCCCCAGCGGTTTTAAGAACGATTTCCAGGACCCGCCCACCCCCTTAAGACTTAGTCTGGTAATGATCTCATATTTAGTGATATTATTTCTATCTTTATAACTTATAATGTCAATTCATTTACCCACTCTTGGTTGACTAAAGGCACGCAGGTATAACACAATTTGAGTAACTAAAACCAGGCATGAATAAAATCAGTTAGATTGTTTTGATGGCAAAATGAATGTCCGCAATTATTATGCTACAACCCAGCAAATCATCGTTTAAACAAGATTTCCTTCTAGAGAGAAATTGTCTATCCTGAAAAAACATTGAAGTTTAATGACTCCTAATTTCACTATTTCAAACGTTCCTCTGCTAGTGGAATCTTCCCAACATCGGGTCTGTGTACCTCTATCAAGCTGACGCAATGTTATTTGACTTTGATTTGGTAGGTGGCGGACATCGGGAGTCATGACCCTGGTGTGGCCGGGGTTCTAGAAGATGTCAGAAAATTAAAGGCCGAAACATCTGATGAAAGAACCCACTCTTCCTCTGAGGACCGTCACCTGTCTCGCTCCATCTGAAGAGTTTTCCTACCACTAACGCTGTTACTGATATTTTTTTTTTCCCATGTCATGTGACAGGGTCTTGCATAGTTATATAAATATGTGTCTTATCCCCTGTGAATGGACCTTGGGATAGAAAAAAAAATCATAAATTGTTTGTAGGTCAATATTTTATGGCGGCCGTATCATTTAATAATAATAAAAATGTTTTTAAAAAAACGGCTCGGCACATAAGGTAATTCTTTTTTAATATTGGCTTTAATTAACAATTTACCACGTGTATTACAGGTTTTCTGTACATTCAGTCGTCAGTGATTTTCAGCTTTACAAATGAAAGCAGATCCCTGGGAAAGATTACAGTGTCGATCAAAAACCTACAGAAAGAACAACAGATGGATCTAGGTATATTCTGTATTAGTGGCAGCGGTTCTGCCCATTTTACGGTCAACCTGACGGTTCAAGGTGGGTCTGTAGCTCTTTCAGTAAGAGTCCATTTAGGATGCTTTTCTCTTCAGATCTTTGTGGTTCAGAATTTTGTTACTAATGTTTGTGCGTGATTATTGGATATTTTGTATTCTATTTGTAAATGCTTAGAATATTTTTGTTTATAAGAGATGCATGTGGAAAAAAACGTGGGGTGGGAGGGGGAGGGGAGGGTGAGCATTTAGTTGTCTTTCAACGCCATAACAAATGCATTTTACGTATAAGGATATTTTTTAAGCCCAATTTGATGGTTTAAGATGCTTCCTTATGTAATGTCTGGTTAACCAACGTGACCATATTTAGCTTCATATGTACAAGAATTAATGTTACTGAAACAGGTACTGAGGAACACTGTGATATCTTTATCACACAGTGTATCGAAGATGTCTGTCTCAAACAATAAGGCCATTGTGAAAATAGTAAACAACGAAGACATACTGACTCAGCAAAGCATGAAAATGTGGTGGAAATCAGTGCTATGAAGACCTTACCTTCTGTTGAATGCTTGCCTGTGAACAATAACGGCTTTCAAAGGATCCAAATTTTAATCAGTTAACAATCCTTTTGCTCGGCATATGATTATGCTAGTTAAGTATGACATACCTTGCTCTATTCAATGTATTCTATGGAACATTCAAGAACTGTTCACGGCATAATAATTATGAGCATGTTGTTTTTCGATGATAACTTACAATGTTATCAAAAGAAACAGAGCATTTCACATTCTCTTGTGATTTTTGAAATTTCATAACCTCTCCGATCTTTTCATCGTTCTAGAATAATCAAATGTTATAGGAAGAAAACAAAATCAAACCGCTTTTCTTGTAATTTTATACTTAACTGTAACTGCCAACTATTACAGATTTTTCGGAATGGAATAAATTACGTACTTACCGAAATGTCCACACATGAAAATACCACTTACACATATTACGAAACATCCTTGTTTCATCTCCACAAAAAAATTTATACCAAACTTTTCTCACAACATAAAAGAAAGGATCCCATGTAAAAGTGCAGACGAAATGGAATTTTTAATAACTTCACTTTACTTGAAAATGTACTTCTTGTGGTTTTTTTTTTTTTTTTTGCACTGTGGGAATTCATGTGACATTCGTAAGTCGACAATTACTTTTGTAATAGTGTGCATTCGGTAATATTGCCATCTATAAGACTAGCATTGGGCTGCCTATTCCTTTATTGTCCCAGAAAAAAGACTGAAGGACAAACAATAATATTTCCAAGGTCTGACCACCGAAATCATAAATGCTTAAGATTTAAATGTACGCTCTTATAAATACCATCGAATATAACTGTCACCATCACCTCCTGCATAGGTGCATGCTTTATAGCTGTTGAGAATCTATATTCATTTTCAGAATGTTTATACCTTCGCTTGAATCTTTATGATGATTAAAATTCATGTGCCAGTTCATTCCTAAGCCGCTGAACAAGATTTCAACTTTCTGCACTATCGGTTACTTGTGATAAAGGGCTGGTCGCGTTCTCGTGTATTTAGTATTTTTGTCGATGTTTTCGTGGTATAGACCTCTCGTAATTATGAGTAAATATTGCGCGACGTACCCACGCCTTCTTTGAACAACACATGACAAGATATATGGAAGAACATCACAGTGCAAAACTGACAGAAGCTGATGAATACAAATCGCAATGTGGAATGCCCTTAGTGATGCAAAGGAATATTTAAAAATTCGACCTATTTCTTTTTCAAAATGAAATATTGTCAGTGAGTTTTCTTACAAATTACAAGACCAGGTCACAAAAAAAGATATCAGAAGAATGATCAGGGTATTCATTAGACCACCCATTCTGTCAAGACCAGCAACTCTAGGCCTTTTTTACACAGCGCCCAGACAGAGAGCATGTAGTCTTCCATCAAGGCTTTTTTGTTTGTTTAATTTTGTTTTCTTGCTTAAAATTATTACTTTGAAAAGCTTTTGATTGTAACATATTTGTCTTTGTTATCCCTTCTTCCTCATGATTATGTCACCGTCATTAGAGGCAATCAGAAGAGAAGATTCAGAGATCAGTTACGTTGTTCCCTCACTTGTATCTGGCGCTGTGGTCTTCATCCTCATTGTGTGTGCCGTGTGGTTCTTGTGCAGGAAGAGGCTTCAGCATCCCATTTCTCAAGGTTTGTGAAATGTATCCAGAGCATTATCTTTTGAAATGAAATTCTATTTAAAAAACAAAAAAAGGAAAACCACATCAACAACAACACAAACACAAACAAAGAAACAAACAAAAAAAAAAAAAAAAGAAACAACAACAAAACACACACACACACACAAAAGAAAACGATAAAACAAGATTTCAAAAAAACAAAACAAAACATGAAAGATCTTTTGAAATTGGATGCTAAAATAAAGCACTCAAATGTTTGCATTGTGTCCATTAACATTGTGGGTGTTGTAATAAATATAACATGGACGATTTCATTGTCTGGGATGTGGCTTTTATGGTTTCACATCTACCTGGAATATGGTCAATTGGCTGTACAGAAAAGATATAACAACCTTAGGACTAATGCCTCAATCTACAGTCGTTGACACTATGTCCGAGTCTCTTTTAACACGCAGATCTCCCGCTCGATTTATGTAAGTCTCAGTATGTGATGTTAATATCTTTGGCCTCAAACGCTTGAAGAAAAAAAAAATTCAAGAGATAAATGCTCTTTTTTGTCTCAGTAAATGAGTTTTGATCAGGAATCTTAATATTAATAGACAATATTTCGTATCTAGAATGCCTCAGGCATAATGCCAGCAGTATCACACCACGTATATTGACACACGTTTCTGGCATTAGCAAAAGATAGAGAGATTTCAGCTGCAAAGGGTTGTTAATAAAGGACTGCGTGTTGGAGATAGCTTGAACGATTTATAGTGGTTATTAGTGTGACTTTAACAAGACCCACTGCTTTCTTTCTTTTTTGATGTTCTTTGTTTCGTTTCTTAATTTCCGTTTTTTCCCTGGAACATTTTTGAAACTTCAGATCTAAGAGAAACTTCAGATCTGCCTTTTCAGGTCTTCATTTTTCTTTGATCCGTTTTCAACCTTGTGAGCAGTCGATAATTCCAGGTAAACCTTCTATAAGTGTTTTCTTTTTTTTTTTTTTTTAAATGCTGTACTTCTACACTAATTGTTTTCGATTGCAGTGGTTTTGAAAGATAGCATTTTTGATATTCCTCTCTGGACTCTAACTTCGTCTTTAAGAGAAAACTAATTCTGGAAAGTTGTGCCACTGCTAATATTTCTGCTGGCCTTAGATGTATCGGCTTATTATGAATATTTTTTAAATATTATTTTTATAATATTAGAAAAAAAAATTACTTCTTAGTTTTTTTTCCTTCTATTTCAACATGCAGAATAAAGACCTACATGCTTTCTGAGTGTTTCAATGTGATTTGCTGAATACTGGAGTTGAACATTCGTGTGTTATAATATATTATCTTCAGTGTCACTTCAGCATTGTTGTGACAAGGTGACATCATATTTCGGCAATATTCGTATCCTGATGCCTCGCAACTGAGATGTTGATGAGGGAATTTCACCTTCTACGCGTATTTTATTGAAGCCTGTGCTTCCCTAGGAGGCCTGATCTCTTTATTATCCTAGATTCCTTGTGACTTTATGGGTTTTTTTTTTCAATCCTTTGCTCTGTTTTCCACCTGTCACGTTTCCTCTGCAAGCCTTTTTTTTTTTTTTCTCTCCTGTGCTCACGCTGTTTCTCCTGTTCTTAACGAATTCCATCTATACTGAAAGGATAGCCACAGAATGTTAAAACCACATTGATAGGTAATACACCGCTATTCCATTACAGAACACAAATGCAAAAGTCATCTCAAATTGTTGACAACATATTTCTTAAGAGTATCAACTCATTATTTGTTAATTTAAAAAAAAAAAAAAAACGACCAAAAATAATACCTTGTAAAAAAAGAAAAAGAAAAAGAAAAAAATATAAACGAAAAATAATGAACAACAAAATGATATGAATGTTCCTATGCCAAGTTACTATCAAATCGACCATAAGCCATATTTCTTATCAAGAGGTAGGCAAACAATATCAATGTCACAGAAAGAAAAAAAAAAACTGGTTAAATTATTTAGTTTAACTTTACTCTTCTGTATAGAGTCATTTTATCACCCATTTGCTCCTTGTACCCATTGTGCAGTGGAGGAGCCGTCAGCTACACCACTGACCCACTTCAACACTGGTGACATCTCAACTGGTCGTCCTATGATAGGAGAACAGCAGAATAGTGAGTAATTAAAACGTTTTATATACTGTTGTTTGGATTCCTAAGAGTACCGAGAGTAAAATAGTAAATAGTAAGTGATAATGAGCCCTATAGTAGAGTGTATGCATGTAAGTGCATGTGTGGATTTGATCAGTTTAGTAAGTTTCTCTGTTTGTTTGTCTTTTTGTGTGTGTGTGTGTGATGGAATCGTTTAGTGTATTCACAGGGATGGTGAATGATCTTACGCTAAGTAAATGACAAATTCAGAATATACACAGGTTCTTTACCTACCTACTCCCTCCTTCCCCCCCCCCCCTCCAAAAAAAAAAAAACGCATTTTATATCTTGCATGTTGTTTCTTTTGTCTGATGATCCCCCCCCCCCCCACCCACAAAAAAAAAAACAAAACGGGTTTTATATCTTGCATGTTCTTTCTTTTGTCTCATGAGTTTGTTTTCTTATCCAAACGATTAAAATTGATGTATAAACATTATTTTATACAATTGTAAGATTTTTAAGGCAATGTCTCGTTACATTTCTTCACGCTCTCGGATACATTATTAGACAACAGGAATCGCATCCCTGTAATAGAATAACTAATTACAACATCAATTTCATGTTCTCACTGTTTCAAAGGGTTTCTTCAAATTCTATTATACAGATGATATAGAGGATGAGGATATTTTATATGAAACCATTTCCAGTCCGTCAGGAAGCCACACCTCTATACCAGCAATGCACGGCGGTGAGCATAGTATTGACGCTCGATTCTAGTGAATAAATACTGGTATTGTGCTTGTGTGCATTTCTGAGCTGACAATGAAAATAGAGATAAAAGAGGAGTAAGAGAGAGAGAGAGAGAGAGAGAGAGAGGGAAAGAAGTGGGAAAAGGGTAAGCCATGGTGTGTTTGTCTACTCATATCAAAACTCTGACCAGTTTTAGTAACAGTTATATATCTAATTTAGATCGTTGACTAGATACGTGAATGTGCTTACATGCCATTCAATGATGCACCAACTTGGTACGAGCTCCTCATACCAATAAAATATACCGCAACTTGGGGAATGTACCAAAATGTGGAACTGAGATACTCTTTGCTTGCTGATTGTCCTCATAATATATTCTGTGATTTTCTCAGCTTGATCTGTGTGCATAGTTACAATATGTAACAGGAAAATGCCCCCGTCTAACATATATATATATATTTTTTTAATTTATTATTATGGGTCCCATAAACAGATGACACCGCCTCAGAGAATGACCCCGATATCAACCCAAGACTTCTGGCAGCTGATACTGCAGACTCCACATGGGATGGTTACGAAACTCCTGGCCCAAGTTACTGTGAGTAGAAAGCTCACTCTCTTCGATATGTGGGTGGGGTGGTGGGGGGGGGGGCGGAATAAATAATGTATTTCCAACACATTCGGTTAGACGTGCAGTACATATATTTCTTCTTTTGCCATTGCCCATTTATTACAGGCCCAAATGTTAGGCCTTGCCACTTTAGAGGTCTATAATGACAGCTTCAGATTAGACAAGCAAACTGGAGGTATTGCATGTGTGCAATATGGAAGTTGGGAATGTGTAGGTGGAAAGGCGGGGTGGGGGGGCGAAAGATATGGGGCTTTTGGTATTGTATTCATTGTATTTTTCCCCACGTCCGGCGATTCAAACAGACACTAAGCATTGTCATATGATTTATGATATGTAGAGGTTGTATCTTTGACTTCAGATGTATTGCCTGACTCAGTTTTGTTTTACACGGCTAATTGTTCTGTGTCCGTAAAATATTCTTTCAGACAATGTGAACAGATCTCCAGCAGAGAGAGAAGCAGCAGCCAACAGTCAGACAGGGTTTGAGACAGGCTAT
>JBCAUA010734195.1:0-15134 GCA_038406235.1 Peronia verruculata | reverse complement strand
CGAAAGAGAGGGAGGGTTGATGTTTAAAGGGCGTGGAAAGCCAGCATATGTAGCTGTCGGAAAGGAGAGGGGAAAAGTGGAGAGGGCATGTGGGAAAACAGTTTAGGAGAAGGGGGGGGGGGATGCTGAGAAGGGGAGTGGGAAAGGAGGAGGGGCGAGGAGGAATATCGGAGACATTGATGAATACATGTAAAATAACAATATAAGTACAATGAGTAACTTACAACATCAAGAATGAAGATTACATCGGTAAAACTGTTTCAACTTGATATGCCAGTTAGTTGTCTATTCAGGAGGTAGGCAAAGGCCTTCTTTCAGTAACCTTTTCTCTAATCAGGAGGCCTTCCTTCAGTAACCTTTTGTCTAATCAAGAGGTAGGCAAGCGCCTTTCTGCAGTAACCTTTTGTCTAATCAAGAGGTAGGCAAAAGCCCTCCTTCAGTAACCTTTTGTCTAATCAAGAGGTAGGCAAAGGCCTTCCTTCAGTAACCTTTTGTCTAATCAGGAGGTAGTCAAGTACCCTTCCTTCAGTAACCTTTTGTCTAATCAAGAGGTAGGCAAAAGCCATCCTTCAGTAACCTTTTGTCTAATCAGGAGGTAGTCAAGCACCCTTCCTTCAGTAACCTTTTGTCTAATCAGGAGGTAGGCAAAAGCCTTTCTTCAGTAACCTTTTCTCTAATCAGGAGGCAGGCAAGCGCCTTCCTTCAGTAACCTTTTGTCTAATCAAGCGGTAGGCAAAAGCCCTCCTTCAGTAACCTTTTCTCTAATCACGAGGTAGGCAAGCGCCTTCCTTCACTAACCTTTTCTCTAATCATGAGGCAGGCAAGCGCCCTTCCTTCAGTAACCTTTTGTCTAATCAAGAGGTAGGCAAAGGCCTTCCTTTAGTAGCCTTTTCTCTAATCAGGAGGTAGGCAAGCGCCCTTCCTTCAGTAACCTTTTGTCTAATCAAGCGGTAGGCAAAAGCCCTCCTTCAGTAACCTTTTGTCTAATCAAGAGGTAGGCAAATTCCTTCCTTCTGTAACCTCTCCACGGCAGTCTGGCTCCTGACTCTTACATCAATATCAGAGGTGTCAGTCGTATTAATCAAATAACAATAAGATTGTAGTAATTAGAAAATAATGAAGAATATAACTGCAATAATAATAAATATAGATTCTAATAATTAAAACAACACACATATGTTTCATGATTTCTTTTTTTCTTTTTTGGCAATGTCTTCCTCAGTAGCGTGTAAATTTGAAGTGTTTATTCCTTAATTAAAAAAAAAAAAAAAAAAGAAAAAAAAGGGGGGGGGCGGGAAGAAGAAAGAAAGAAAGAAGATGACATTTTCTTGATATTTATATTAGGTTCTAGCTTTTTTTAAATATATAACTTGTTTAGATCACTCTAATATTCTCTTACTATATATAAGGTCAAAATAAATTTAACCTTATTTCAGGGCCACGGAAGGCTGGATTGAATAGCGTTTCGTGTACTACAACTTCCTGGTCTGCGCAGAATTTTGCAAGGGAAATAACTCAGTTATGTAAGGCTAGATCAAAGATATTTCTAGTTAATTGATTATGTCCCTTGCGTCATTCTCCCTTTGTCCTAATCCGAGAAGGTTCTTGTTACCGTATAACTACACCTAGCAGTCCGCCCGTTCTTATTATAAATGGCTAATATGTAAGATGTCGTGCTTCCGTTTCTTAAAAGGCGAACAAACAAATTAATATATATTTATTTTTCTTCAGTTTTTCAGTCCTGTTTTTTTTTTTTTTTGGCATTTTACTCCTTTCTGTTTCTGCTTGAAGGAAGTGACTGTGCTATACACTGTAATTCTGGTGCGAATCTACTGTATTTTAGTGCTTTGGCCTTACTTATTTACAAAAAAGCGTCATCATATTTACCGGGTAAGGTTCAATTGGGTTAACACAGTGATATTGAAGTCACATCTATGTTCAATTTTCTTGATACTTTTTGGAACGAATCTGGCTCTCTTCATGGTCTGAAGATGAGGCATTCGATTTGTATCGGGTTACCCTTAACGCTGGTTCGCCAAAAGCAGAGTTCTCTCTTTTTCTGTACTCTAAACATAGCAAATCCGACAAACTGTAAGTGCCATTTGGATTCGACTACCAAAGTTCTTCTATGTGTCCTCGGGTTCCAAAATAATAATAATAATAGTAATAATAATAATAATAATTCCCTATGCCAGTTAACAATTACATGAACTAAGAAAACCGAAGTTTATAACACATTCCCACAAATATTCTTCGATTAGTTGTTGTAAATTTTTTATTCAACTTAAAAAAAAAAAACAAGAGATCTATTAACTTAGAAACCGCTCATACAAACAGTCGTGGAGAAGGATCGATTCTCTAGTACTCCAATACCCACTATCATTTAACTGACAAAAACGTTAGTTTATGTAATATGACATCAAAGGGAAGAGTATTCGAAATCAACATTTCTGTTTTGTTTTAACAAGAGGATCAGTTAGATTTCTCAGATCATGTTCTTTACACCAAGAAGAAAAGAGAAACAAGAAAATCTTTGAAACATCCTTCAGTTCAAGAAAGATACTTAAGCTCAACGTCAGTGTAACATCAACTTCATGCAAATAATAAAAATAATAATAATAATAATAACAACAATAATAATAATAATGATAATGATAATAATAATAATAGATTTCAGCAATACACTAGAAACTATTTATTCACATTATTATATTGTCATAAGAAACGTACGAGCGATCATCACAAGATAATATTGTATTACTTACAGTGTGTTTTTTTTTTCTATAATACAATATACATCAAAACAATACATCAAAACAAGAAAGTCACCAAACCACAAGTTTATTACAAATATGTTCAGCTCAGAAGACAAGGATGGGGAAGGGCGGGGGTAGAAGGTGATTGTTAAATAGTAAAAACAAAACAAACAAATAGATAAACAAGACACATTATTATACACTTACGCAGTATGCGCGGACAGAACCTTTTTTCTCAACGAAATAAACAGGTATCGTCTTTTAAATCAGATGCCTGTACAAAGTTCCCATCTATTTTTGCCAAGCCAGGATACCTTTCGTTTTTTGTTTTTTTTTAACTTTGACGATTCAGTTGAAGTTTAAAGTCGGTTTTGATGGGAGTTAAGGGGATTTACTTTTAAATCGATGTCTGTTTATAGAACACAAAATCATAATGATACTCATTCTTATTTCGTTATAATATAACAACTGTTAACATGGGCAGACATCATCAGTCAAACTTTTGAAATATTTTTGAACTATAACTCCAGGGAAGGAACCAAAGAGGTCAAATAATATCATAGACTATTGCAATGTCATTACTTGTATATTAGATTTTATACAATTGGATTCATTTAAGTTTATCTGGTTTAACTAAACAGATGTGGACTATAGTTTATTTCGTTCTAGAAAAAACGATCCTGTAATATTGCGAAACCATCAAGATAAAACAGTGAATGCAAAGAGCCATTTCATGCCAACAGGTTAATTAGTCACCCGTCATTGGGTTTTAATAGAAATTTGGATTACCTCTCTCTTTTTCAGTCTCTTTTTCACTTCTTATTCTTCTCAATATTCTATCTATTTTCTAGTGTAAAGACAAGATTCAATTTACCATTTTTATAGAAGTTCCAAGGCAATTACAGTGACAGTTAAATAATTACCTAAAATAACAATGAGACTAATGTAGTTATTTTATAGAAACGTCTTGAGATATGGACTTAATACATTATATAGGAAGGAATAACAAACTGGGGAATTGATATGTTAAATTTTTGAATAAACTGATGGAGCTCGCCAAATTTTCGAACACAGTTGGTTCTTCTTCAGGGCAAAAAGTAATCAATAACAACACAATCGTAGATTAAAAGCAGGACAAAGTGTATTCTGTACTGTATGACATAAGTAGTATATGGTTCAGTGTTTCTTTCACTGTGCGACCTCGACAGTTTGACGACCATATAGACAAAACAGACAAGGAGACATTATGCATTACACAACGTTTGAAATATGAGGTAATTTGTTTTGATTGAAAATTATTTAACCACGAGAGCAAAATAGAGCAAAGATTATCAAAACGCATTCCCATATTATACAAAACCAGATACTGGAAAGATGTGAAAGTTAATGCAGTGAAAAGCAGAAACTTCGAAGAGAGAAAAATAGAATATGACAGAGAGAAAGATAGTCTCCAAGAGACTATTTAAAATGGGAGAGAGCCGATATAGAAACACATGACGAAAAAAAACAGGGGGGGGGGGTGTAAGTAAAGAAATTCTGTTCTTAAAGAGAGGGAAAAGTTGTGAAGGTAATATTCAAAAGAATAACCAATTTTAGAAATCAAATGGAACAAAAAATTTATAATTCGAAGAAGTTCGAGGAGTGCTGAGAAATGGGAAAGAGAAAAAAATGCTTATCTTGTTCTTTCTTATTCTTCTTCTTTGAAA
The DNA here is from genome assembly GCA_038406235.1 of Peronia verruculata. Lineage (NCBI taxonomy): Eukaryota > Metazoa > Mollusca > Gastropoda > Systellommatophora > Onchidiidae > Peronia > Peronia verruculata. Next base: position 10,672 of record JBCAUA010734195.1, on the reverse strand, counting down.
CTTCTCCTCTCGCCCCTGAGAGGAAAAGTTTCAAAGAAGAAGAAGAAGAAAGAACAAGATAAGGATTTTTTTTTCGAAACACTGAAAGAAAAATGCAAGTATTTCTAAATATGTACAATGGAATAGATACAAAACAACAGAAGTTTTCTTCACTGGAACATGGGGTCATAACATTGATCAGCCAATGAAGTTAAAGATGTAAGAAGAAACATATCTCATGTCTAGAGCACAATAGTGACAAAACAGATAGAATAAACAATGTACAAAACGATTTTTAAAAAAATACTTACTGAAGATAGAAAAAGTTCGTTAAAAAAAAACAAAAAAACATAGGGTTCCCTGGAAAAAAAATGTTTAAGTTGCTCGGCAGTTTGAATACAGTTCACCAGTATCATGGGCAATTCCATATTCTTATAATATCCTTGGCCTTGGGTCGACCGTAAGTTTGCCTCGCTTCTTTATTTGACCCTGTTACGATGGGTGGGAAATTTATGACTAAATTTCTTGGCTGTGAGCTTATTGAACCTAGATGTCCTCCAAATAATAGTAGATGCGCGTAGTATTAATGATTAAATGACGTATGAAAACGCCTGGCGTATTTCCGGATTGGGTTTTCCCCGAAATCTTGTGTTCTCTAATATTGACTGCAAACATGTCACCCATTGTTGTTTAATATAAACTGCAGTTAGCGAAGTAATCTTACTTTTAAGTCAATAAATACATGCTATGCATTTATTTTCATATATTGTGGAGTTAGTATATTACTCATTACGTATTTAAAATATTAAAATTGTTTCTAAACCAATTAACAATGCACATATGGTTTATTTATAAAGTGAATACATTTTTTGAAGATATCCTGTGTGAAAATGTGTTATTTGAATAAAATATCTGTTAAACATAATAATGATTTAAGAAAGAGAACAAATCAGATTATTATTGAAAGTAAGCATCGTTAAATTTCGTCACATTGCTCCATTTTTGTTTCAATTTTTACAAAAGAATGGACAAAGCAGTTAATGTGGACAAAAATCACATATATGATCTTCACGACCAAAATATACAACCAAAATCTTGGATAAGATCACAAGTGGGTCACACAATGATTTTATAGTCATCTAAGTAATTACAAAGCACTTTAGCATCTGTTTACTCGAGGGGAATATTAAACAAACAAACAAACAAACAAAAAAAGCGTCATTACATCATGCACGAATATCAATTCCCTGAAAAAATAACAACAGTGACAACAACATCAATACCAAGGACAAAACAATTCAAAATAAAACGAAACAAAATAAACAGACTGAGAAAAATACATGATTGAAATGAAACATACATGATTGTTTTCTTTACTAAAACTGTCACAGAACAGATATAATTATATAATATGAAGACTATTTAGCCTAACGTACACATCTGTACAAAAAAACTCCATCAGGAAAAATTACAATGACATTACATCACAATTAAAAGAGGAAAAAGAAAAAAAGGAAACTTTTAACAAGAAAAGGATAGAGAAAATTTCTTCATTTTTTTTACTTGACGTAAAGTCTCCGCTTTCTGGGCTTTTTCTGCCGTCTCTTGGACAGCCGTATCAAGTTTTTGAATCTTTTCAATTTAGTTTTGTCCTTACTGTTGAGATGTTTACGCTCTCTAGTAAGGAACTTGATGAGGTAGCGACGTTCCTTCAGGGTCAGAGGTTCTGTATCCGCTTTGCGCTTGAGTTGACGCAGTGATCGACGCTCGGCTTTCGGGATATCCCACTTCCGGGACCGACGGAAACTGATCTTGAGCAGCCTCTGCTCGGCCTTTCGCAGTTTCGCATCCAAGTCTGTCAAACATACGTAACATAAATTATCACGAAATGTTAGCTTGCACTGGTATTTTGAATTAACAAGAGTATTTCCTGCAATAAAACCCCACAGAGTCTTAGAAAAGTTTATCTCCTTGGAATATATCTAAATCACGATGAAATTTATACAGTGCACTGACCAGTTTGGGCCGACAGGTTATTTATGTCTTGGTACTAAAAAAAATCTTAAAATCTAATGAGAAAGTCGTCGATTTAAATGAAATCAAGTACATGCTTAAACAACATTGTTCTTTGGTGCATAATGTGGGCTAGGTTATTTCGACCTTGATTGTTATGTTGAGGGAGAAAGGTAGGCCTAATACATTATATTGAAGTACTTTTTTTTCATTTCAGTGATTGCAAAATTTGAATACGGCTGGACATTTAATAAACTGGTTTTCCAAGCAAGTTATCCAGATATGTTTCTCGTTATTTTTATGCATTGTGGTATCACCCATGCCCTCCCGCATCTCTTTCTTTTGGCATGCCTGAGAAAACCTTATGAAAAGTACTACTCGTCTACAAACTTGGCTGCACAGTTATGTACGTATAATTCTGTCAGTAGAGACAAGATGGAATAGAATAGGCAGACAAGCAGGGTTAAGCCACCAAAGCAGACTTACTTTTCTTTCTTCCCTTTCTGTTTTTCCTTCCTTTTCTGTCTTTTCGCCTCTGTTTCTTGTTGAGTTTCTGCGAGTCTGGCTCTTTGCTGCGCCGAGGTCGTTCCGTGTCGTCTTTGATTTCTGGGAGAGATGGCAACATAGGACAGTAGAACAAGCGATCTCACACAGTATCAAAGTCTGAGATAAAACTACGATCTTTGTTATATGCAATCAGGTACATACTGAACCCTGGTTTTATGCAATGGTTACCAACATTTGATGCTCATATTCAGTCTGAGAAAACAACCGATTCTATAGTAATTTCTGAATGTATACAAGTATATCATTGCAATTTGACATCACAATATATATCCAATCTTTCATAATACAAAAGTTTACGGCATATGATGTCAAATATAATAACGGAGTGTCTATCTGGGCCTAGTATTGCAATAAGGAAGCATAGGCAAATAAAAAAAAGGTGCACCACAAAGTAAAGGCGAAACAATTTTGGCTCGCACATAGGAGCGTCTGTTCGCTTTGAGGGGGGGGGGGGGAAGGGAAGGGGTTGGGGTAGTCTCCCCTCCTGAAACATTACATAACTGGATAAAATAACTTTCTTACGCACGGACAGAGAGAAAGAGGCGCATAAATAGGCCCCTGGCCCAAATAGACGGCGCCATATAATAAAGCATCAAACTAATCTAAGCTATGCAGGGGGCTTACCTTACAACATTTGTGTATTTATTGAAGCTAAATGGCATAGGCTATATGATGGAGAACTACATCACTCAATAATCACTACGTTGAGCCAATTACACCCAAAACTGATAACAACCGCAATCCAATATACTGAAGTATTTAATTATAGTCGTCCGACTAAAGTTATCTCATTTCATCACATTTTGTAATCTTTAGTTTATCTTGCTCTTCAACATTCTATTATATGGTTACACCCAGTCTGACCTCATTATGTTGGTCATTGATATCTTTTATGTTAATGTTCTCTCTACGAACAATGTATCAACGATAACGGCATCAACAATATGAATAACAAACAAATATATAAAGAGAACAAAACAAACAAACACAAAACAAAACAAAAAAAAAAACCAAACAAACGAAACAAACAAATATCAAAGAAAAAGAAATAAAAAGAAATTGTTATTTTAGAGCCAGACAAAAGCTGCGAGGCAAAACTGTGGTAACAACAGCAACAGCAGAAGGAGGAGGAGCTAGAGACGTTAGGTATAGGTGCTGATTGGTTGAGATCGAAAGAAGGCGGAGTAAGAGAAAGAGAGAGCTTGTCAGAAACAACAATAACAGAAAGAAGAGGAGCCGAATGATTGTTATGACAGAGGAAGAAAGTGAAACATTGTACTGATGTATCTTTTCATTTCAGCAATGAGATCAATGATTGGTTGAAGTTTAGAAATGGGGAGAAATGGGTGGGTCAGACGGGTTAACCGAGGGTACTGATTGGCTGGGGTTTGGGAACTGGGTGGGGTTAAGAGGTAAAGTGGGTGTCACCTACCACATAGAGCTCCTGAGTACTGCGCTGTGCACTGACACTGATTGGTTCCCGTGCACGTGCCACCATTCAGACATGGTGGATTACAATGACCTGTCAGGATAGAGAGCAGACATTACATTTTTAACCCGAGATTGGAATGTGGAGGTATAAAGGCAGTCAAACGATAATTAGAAGAAAAAAAAAACAACAAAAAAACTCTGAATTATCAATAAGACATTTTTGAAAGAGATAGCAAGAGAAACCAGAAAAAGAGTGTGTGTGTGTGTGTGTGTGTGTGAGAGAGAGAGAGAGAGAGAGAGAGAGAGAGAGAGAGAGAGAGAGAAGAGAGATGAGAAGAGATTGAATAAGATAAGCAAATATAGGTATAGAGAGAGCAATACAGCGAGCCTGGGGAATATAAACAAAAAGGCTAAAACGAGACAAGGCAAAAGAGGAAAATAGAGAGAAACACACACACACACACACACACACACAGAGAAAGAGAGAGAGAGAGCGAATCAAATCAAATCAAACAAACTAACAAACATACAAAAAAATAATATTATAAAAAACATAATGATAACCATAAGGGTCAAACAATTATTTAAACAAACTCATTAATTTGTCACACTAAAAATATTCACAGGTAGTATTTCAAGCAACGCAACAGGCTAGTCAAAGTTCGAATATCTGATGGACGCACTATATGTATGACCAAAACCGGTGCAGATAGAATACCAGATAGAATACCAAGATATGCTATGTGCCACACTTCGATAACTCCATTCACATCAGTAAATGATATAGCGAGATATTATCAAATATATCAGAATAAAGTACATTCAACATTGAAAGAAAAATTGATCGGTGCAGTGGAAACTTCATCCCCCGAGACCTTACGCTACGTTCTAATACGCCTTTCAGTCATCTTCAGCTGACGGCTATCTATTTCGAGGCCCTAACATGTGCACACTGGCATTTAACAGCCTTTCTCAAGGGCTACTTTACTGACAGCCGTTGAAAATGACATTAGGGGATCACAGTGGTCATGTGCTTAGGTGTCTGCTTCTCGGCGAAAAGCTCACACCGTGGAGGTCGTGGGTTCGAATCTCAGATCTACCGGCGGGGAATGGGAAGGTTCGAAAATTGGAGTCCGCTATTATTTTTTTTTTTCAGTGACTCAACAGTGCCTTGGTTTCCTCTAGTTACGACATCCCGACGTCTAGCCTTCTATCATTGGGGCGAATATATCTCGGAGGCTCCGTGTGTACGTTACACACATTAAAGAACCACAGACAGTTAAAAACAGACGAAGAGTAGGTGGAGTACCACTGTCCGCTCAAAATTTCGAAATTCCAGATTTCTACCCAGAAAAAAAAAACATTAAAAAAAAAAAAAAGGAAGGCATTTAGAGCCAAGATATGAAATAATCGTACTTTCTTAGAGGAGAAAGGCTTTAAAAAAATGAATAAATAAATAAAAAAAACTTTAACCCTAGGAATGCGGACGGACCGTCTACTTACTGTATTCACAGGCGTCGCCATAGAAGCCTTGGGCACACCAACAGAAGCCCTCGGGCAGACACTGGCCTCCATTCTGGCACATCCGACCGCACACAGCTGGAATGAAAAATAGGTCAGGCTGTCGCTCCAACATAGCATTATTTATTTAACCCATTGGAGGCAGGTAACACAACTGAGCCAACAACAACAATAAGGTATATTCTTTTGGTTCATATTTCAAACAAAAAGTAAATAAATACCGTACGTAAATAGCTGTATACATTAACTCATTCATGAGTAAATAAATAAATAATCCATAAATAAACAGAGAAATATGTAAAAAGAGAATGAATGAATAAATAAATACATTAATTTATCTATTAACTAATTAATTAATTAATATGTCCAGCAGCTAGTTGGTTTTTTTTTTAGAAAACTTCACTTTGCATCGTGGGTCGTAACAGAATCAATGGTATTCTCTATAGATATTTTGGTTGAAAAACAAATTTTAAAATAAAATGATCTCTTAACGTTGAATTTGTTTAAGAAGCTGTGAGCTTGAGCTTGATATGTTTCCCGGTTACAAATCTTTACAACAGTCATGAAAAGTACGGCCACATTCTGGTACTTGTTTTGTATTTATGTTTGCAAGAACTTTGAATCTTTATCGAGAACGACATGGCACATGGATGTAATAACAATAATCGTAAATTAACTGGAATAGAATAGTTCTGTTTCTGCCTATTCTTATAATTAAGCTCAGATACCTATTGCCTGCAACGCCGTCAAATCTAATCTATAAGATGTAGAACTGATCGTAGTATTAATTTTTCAGCTTAGAAGAAAACTACCCAAGTCTATTTATAAATTTAAAGTCATGTGCACAATTACAGCATTTGTTTCCTTATTATAATTTTTTTCTAAATTTAAACAATGTGAATAAACTAAGTCATATAAAATAACCTAATAAATTGTTCTTTTTTATTTCAAGAAATTTGGTACTATGTGAAGAAACATTAAAACGCTCGGCATTGGGCATTTCTTCACCTCTTGAGCAATATCAAAGCTTGTTAGTGATATGTGATAGCGATTTATCAGTTCTTCACATCAAGCTTTTTTTGTCTATTGAGATCAGTAAATTAAACCATAAAAATATTTTCAACATTTAGTCACAAGTGTTTACTACATACATAAATGTCATTTATTGTGTTTATGTTTACTACACACTTAAATGTCATTTATTGTGTTTACGACATACATAAATGGCGCTGAACATTTATCACAAGTGTTTACTACATAACAAATAAAACAAAAATTAATGTAGTATTGTTATTTTTAATTAAAATCCCTGCCAGCTAAATCAAATATTTTAGAATATATTTCAAAATCAATCTGGTCCGATATTTACAGTACAATTCTCAAACGTAAGAATGGCAATTACGTCATGAGGGTTACGGTATACCACATGAATGGGGATGACAGATCAAAGACGAAATAGAAAACCAAATGAATAATACATGAAAAAGATAAATAAATCAATCAAAGGCAATACTTAATTGGAAGAGAGGAGTGAAACAAACACCTTTGATATATTTTTACACAAGGATCAAGACTTAGTGGGAAACAATGAGAAGCTGGTAAGCTGACATATCAGATGGGTTCTTTACATAGCGTACAAGGGGATGAGAAGTGGGTGGGTTCTCTAAATAAGTATGAAGTATTTCATTATTCAGTTAATACTCCAGGGATATGTATTGTAATCGACTCTCAGTTGGACATTACATAATAATATAACAACTGTTAGTTCTTTAATATCACAGCTATTTGTTATAGAGAGCCTCTCGCTACTAATTGCTCCACAGTTATTTTGCGCAAGTTATTATCAACTCTTCCGAGATATATATTGAGAAAACAAACGTTAATAGCACAAGTGATTTGATGAGTTTTGCCATTACGTTTCATTTTAATCTATACACAAAACCATTGAAACATTTCCTTTTCTTTTCTTTTTTCTTAATGACATAATTTGATAACTCTTATGCTGAGGACTTCCTTGAGATATGAGTTGCATTTCGGTATAAGTCTGACTTATGTCATTATTGCAACGAAGTGACAATACTTGTCTCAATGGATCGTAAGTTTTGACTTCCCTCAGACTCTAACTCATTATGAAAAAAACTGCTGATGGAAAATTTTAACAAAGACATTACAATCTTAAAATTTATCTCTTATGGAAATTAGATCAGGTAATAAACAAGTTTTTTGGATTTCTTTAGGGCAAACTTAAATATTATTAGTAGCTCATAAGTCTTTAGTCCCTTATCATAATGACTGAAACATAATGATAATGCCATTATATCATTTTTACAGCCATTTATGTATCACATGCAAGTTGTTTTAGTATAACCAGATTAATTTCTTAGTGGCGACATCTTTACCTGTTGACTTTGCATGCATAGCTTTGAATATACAGATAACATTATCACATGAAGTTTTCAGTAACAAACTCTGTCAGGAATTTCACATAAAAAAAAAAAAATAGGTTCTGAAGTCAAATTAACCTCAAGATTTAGAACAATTTAGAATAATTTGGGAATGAGTCAGTGTAAGCCATTTCCTACCTTAGCCACAAGACCTCACAACTATTCCAGCAAAATGAAGAAAATTAGAAGTTAACTTAACATAATGAAAGCCAACGTAAAAACCAAAGGGGGTACAAATAAAATTAAGCAGCGAAAATGAACAGAAAAACGAGAAAGAGTAACCGGAAAATCGGACAAATCAATCACCACAAAGGACAAATAATTACAGTTCTTTCAACTTGCTTGTAAACAATCTGTTGCTTTTGAAAGGAAGGCATTGTTTCAAAGATTATCTTTCTTTTTTTTTTTTTCTTCTTCTTCAAATTTCTCCCTCCCACCTTATCTTTGTAAGTGTCAGGTAATTATCAAAAGCATGCGAACTCTTTCATCAGACCTCCCGGGAATATCGCACGCGAATCGTAAGTCAGGAGGTGAGCTGAGGTACACAAAGGAACTCAGCTTGAGAACAAAGACGTGAGGAGGCGGACACTCTAGGCTTGCGTTCTTGCACGTCCCTCGGCTGAGATGTACTGTCGATTGGTGGCAAATAGACTCGTGAGAACTGATTATCTCCATCTTGATCCTTTTGGAGAGAATCGAAGATCAAAGCATAGTTCTTTCACAAAAAAAAAAAAAAAACGTAATCGATTTATGCCTTGGCGAACTGAAGGAGGGTAGTTCAAAATCGTTTTTCTTACTCCTCCACGCAGAGTCCCAGAGTCCTACTTAGGAGGGGAGATAGAGAATCAAATGATAGCTGAAGCAAATCTTTCCCAGTTTTCGCAAGAACTTCCTGTCAAACTGAATGATCGGACTAAAAAATACTGGAAGGTGAAGAGACCAAAATTATTCTGAGGTAAGAAGCCAAGCCATAGCAGAGTGGCCATGTAATAACGCCTTTACTTTTGTGCCTGATGAAGAAGATGAAGAACAGGCAATCTGAGAAGAGTAATCCTAAAACGCGAGAAATAGATGTAGTGAAAGCTGCACTGCATCTAAGAAAACTGCACCTAAAGTTTTCGTTTCATTCTACGGCTATACATCATCTACCTGTTTTATTATTTCTTGGTTTGATTTTTAGTTTACTGAACTGACCACTCCACCAGCCGCGCATATCGTGTTCCTTTGGTCACTTTGTCCGACATTGTTTTCCTGTCCTAGACGAGGAGTGAGCGAGAGAGAGGGTTTTAGATCAGCAGATGAGGGGAGAAAGAGGAGGGCTATTATGCTGAGTGACACTCACATGCAGGGGCGGTGTTGGAAAGAGATGTACCTTTTTCACAGTAGGCGCCATGGAAACCTGGCTGGCACGCGCAGGTGGACGGGGAGATGCACGTGCCGTTGTTCTGACATGCTGGATTGCACAAGGCTGAAAAAATGGGTGAAAACAAAGAAAAAAATGAGTCAAATTTTTCATTTGGTCCATATTCGGGTCTCGTCCTTCCTATGTTTGGTGACATTCGAGATCGTGGAATACCTGGAGAATTTCAAGTCAATTAATGAAGACAATTAACTGCAGTATCAGCTCGTCCCGATCGGGGTTGAATGAAGAAAAATGGTTCTGTGATCGAAGTTTTGTTCAGAAAAACAAGAACAAAAACTAATGTTAATTTTTTTTTCTTGCACTGTTTTGTTGTTGTTGTTGCTGTTGTTCGTTGTTGTTGCTGCTGCCGCTGCTGTTACTGTTGTTAGATAGTGTCAAGGAGAATTTGAAACACTTCCAAGATTGAGGTTCTAAAAGAGTTAAGAAGATGGGCCACCTATATGACAAGAGTTTTCAATGTCCAGCCGACTTCTTTTTTATCAACCATCAATTTAGGCCAGCAAATCCTTCGCTGTTTCTTCACCACAATCAATTTTTTTTTTTTTTTACACTCAGCTTGATCTAAAAACAACAATCATAATACAAAAACAAACAAACAAACAAACAAAGAAATGGGAGAATTTGTCCCTAGAGCAACAAATGTTCAAGGTCTCTTGGATGTAAAAAGTTTCAGCTGATAAAGCAAAACAACTATACAAAACAAACAAACGGACAAACACAGAAACCAGTCTAAGATAGTCAATACTAACTAAAGAAGACATAAAGCAAACAAGTATATAAAGTTGTTTTAGTAATGGTATGTTATTTATTTATTTATTTATTTATTTATTTATTTAATCATTATTTATTTATTTATTTATGTTTTAAACATTGCCAAAATCACCAAGAGATTGTTCAATTTCACAGTTCAGATGGGAAAACTAGAACCTGTAAAAATAGTCATTCAAACAACAACAACAACTAAAACAAGAACAACAACAACAACAACAACAACAACAACAGTAACAACAAGATTACTGCATGAAATATTGTTACAGATATTCGTAATAACCAGGCTCTAGGTTTGCAAGTGAAACAGGACAAAATCAAAGACGGTTCTAAACAAGGGAATGTAATCAGCAGTCCTGATAAAGTGCTAATCTTTTTCTTGATTTATTCCCCCTAGAGAATTTTTCCGCCTCCTTCACCTGCAACCGTACTTAGCCTCCAATGTCAGCCTATCTATCTATCTATCTATCTGTCTATCTATCTATCTATCTATCTATCTATCTATCTATCTATCTATCTATCTATC
>JBCAUA010734084.1:0-15135 GCA_038406235.1 Peronia verruculata | reverse complement strand
TAAAAAGCATGAAACTGTGCATAGTTATTTATTTTTACCATTACTTTCTTTTCTAATGTGTGTGTAACTGTATGGGTACAGTAGTATGTTGCAGCAAGTGCACTGGGTATGCAGTTTAAAAACATCTGTCCTGTCACAATCTCTATAAAATAAGAATGACCATAGTTTGACATGCACAGATCTACATGAGAAAACTAACTCTGGAAATAGCATCTATCTAAATCTAACTCGTCTTTTTCTTAATTAGTACTTCGGGTAAAGAGACGTTTTGGTAAACTCTTTTTAAAATGCAGCTGGCTTTTATACTTTATAATTCATTAAATCTCACTACAACTGGATCTAGATCTAATTCAGTTTGTTACTTGCTCGCCTACATCAAACTACCTTTTGTGAAAAACCACCTAAATCTATCTAGATTTAGATCTACAGGTACGGAGAAAAAGGTTCGTGTAATACTAATACTAATAAGTAGATCTAATAATCTAGATCTACGTTGGGTTAAGAACATTACAAGATGACCGGATAATGGCGCAACCTTATTATTTCTATACATGAAAGCTCTCTTAGATTTACACGATCTAGATCTATTTTTTTTTTCTCTTACTAGATCTACATTCCCATAGATCTCCATTTAATGCCAAGCCGAAGATGTCGACGATATCTCAGTCCGTGTGCCTACTGATTAGATCTAGATCATTCTCTCTTTCTGTTCGTATAGCCACTCATGACGGGATTGTCAAGTGATAGCCTTTTACAATTAACAACAGGGATGTCAATCTGTCTCAATGAAAAAGTAGGAAAGGTTCCTGGCATGTTCTGTAGCATAGCAGCACATAAAACTGAAGTACATGTATGTAAATGGTAAATAATACCGGATTTGCGGCCCAGAGAGAAATTACTGACAACCAAAAAAGTAGGAAATCCTACTAAAGTAGGAAATTTGACATCCCTGTAACAAATAGCATACGACCGCTGGACTCAATGGTGAGTCTAGATCTTTGACTTCGAGTGTGTAAACGCGATTCAAGATCCCAAAGTATCTTTTCCTCCAGGCATGCGCACAAGACATTCATAATTTCGTTTTCGCTTTCATCGTTCCGCAAATGATCCGCAATTTTTTTTTCCCAAAATTCAAGCACTTTCAAGGACCGTACGAACCCAGTATCTGTCAGAGCCCCAATATCCATCTAGCAGCAAACTACACATGTATAAAGACTAGCAAAATCTGAAGCGTTTCTGTATACAGTATGCACAGGATTTTTATGCTAGTCTTGCTACATAAAGGACAGGCAGAAGCTAAGCTACCTTGGCAGACTACTCAGACATTGACCATGAAGAGGAGAATTAATCATAAACTTCTGTCCTCTTCTTATTCTTGTAGCTGCTCAAGTTACTACATGTATTATTACTTTGATAGGGCATGATGTGTGTGTATAAGAGCGCGTATGATACTGTGTGGGTTCATTTCTATGTGTCTGTGTGAATGTCTGTGTGCACGTGTGTGTGTATTATATGTGTCATTAAAGCTCTCATAGTGAAAAATAATGGTTTCTCTGATCAGCTGAACATAGCCTACATCAATTTTGAACTGTCCTAACTTTTGAAATGAACATAATCTGCAATACAAAATTAAAACAGGGATTGTCAGTTTTAGACATGTTGTAAAAGACACCTCTCAAAATCAACAGAGATCAAGGAAAAAAATATTTTACCAGCTTTTTTCAATCACGTGTTAATGGGTAAGCAATGAGTAATCTATCATTTAGATTTGGATACATGTACATGTATAATGTTATGGGACCATCTCTATACACATGTAATTCGATCACTCTCGGAACAGCTTGGTAACAATGTCATGTTTCTAAGACGTGCCTATGTTTTTACTACATGTACATTCATCATATATGTAATAGAAGTGAAACATTACAGTTACATGTAACGATTGAAATTGTATATTTTTTAATGCCCCTAGAGTAATGCATGATAAAATACAAAGTGTTAAATGTGCATGATAAACACAAAGTGTAAAGTAAAGAATGTGTTAAAAAAGTGAATTCTAGAGCAATCAATCAATAAGTGATTATTAGCTTTTATTCAACAGTGTATTCATACTATTCCCATTCAGCCATCCACAAACAGCTCGCAATCAAATCTATAAGATATAATTATACATATACGATGACGATAAGAGAAAATTGTCAAAAAAGATGAAAATTTTACATCAACTCTAAATATCATGTAAGAAAACAGTCCTCACCCCTCTCCAACCCATATGCAAGCCTTTCTGATAAAAAAGAAAGTCTTATAGTTTGATATCAAACTGTTTAAAAGAAGTTTCATTTTACCTTTGAACAAGTGCTGGGGGGGGGGGCATACTGGAAGGGAGGCAGGGTGGGTCGCGATGCCTACAGTTATCGAAGACAAAAAGAGGAAACTAACTGGCTGAAGGAAAAAAAAAAATATCATCACTGAATAATATCTAACATCACTACCACCAGCATCACCACCACATCACTTACAATAATAATAATAACAATATAATAGTTATAATATTCATCATCATAATCATAAGTGAAAGAAGAAAATAAGAAAAATATGGCAAAAGACATAAAAGAAAAGAAACTTTGGCTTTTTACTTTTTGTTGACACAGTTTACAAAATAATAATCAGTTGTCAGTTTTGAATATGTTTCAGTTCTGATGTGCTAGATAATAATCATAATAGATGTATATAAAATACTGTACTATACAGATGTTCCTTGGTGGAACATGATTGCTATCAGAATTCACATACATGTATATTTTACAGAAAATGGATATTTCACGGGGGGCGGGGGGGATACTTTGAAGGAACGACATGAAGAGAAAAACGAATTCTGGGTCAAGCTTTGTCATCTTGGCATTTTATTCAATTATTCTAGTTCAACTTTCAAGAACAATATTTGAAATGCATGAATTATAATTAAGGAATGAGCTTTCAGACTTTGAAACATTCCAAGGATAAAACATGACTTTGATTGCCATTTTGCAAAAACAAATGAAAATTTTCTCTTCTGTCATATTTGCTGATCGTTTAATCTCAGAAAAGTGTTATAAGATCTGATTGTTAATCTATTGAATAAGGTAGTTCTAAAGTCTCAAATATGAATTTTGCGTACAGTAGAGTCCACTTAAGATAAACTCACTTATGATGAAATCGCGGTTAAAATAAACTTTCTTCCTGGTCCCGATTTTTTCTTTCTTTTCCATTACCAATGAACGACTGGTTAAAATTAACGCCGACAATACAACCTCTGCTTAAAATAAACCCTTCGTGCCGGCCCACAAGCATAAACCAGTATTTGGGACTCAAACTCTCACTAAAAAGTACTCTATATGAGCCAAAGTCGAGCCACACACGCTGCCCACGGCCTTGATGATATAAGGGTCATGTGTGCGGAAAGGAGTTGGGTAGGGGGATGGGAGTGTACTGTAAGCTGGGAAGGGCGATGCTCGCTATCACTCGGAACAATGCAGTCTCTGCATGCGAGGCCCACTTGATGATTAGCACAGCCTCCCTTTCCATCACCTGTCATGCCCACATCAGCACACAGTTGGTGTCGCCTCTCCTTTCCCAGTCCCAAAACAAACCTTACCCCTACCTTACCTACTGTACAAGCAAATACATGTCATTATGTACAAACAAATACATGTCATTGCGTAGTTTCCTACGCTTCACACTTGGCCATCAAACCGATATCAACACATAATGCTTAGCATTACATTCCAAAATGAAAATGAGTATTGTTTTTGTGGTGAGGGTCACGGAGACAGTTTATAAGAACAGGGGAGGGCACTGTACAAATTATCTACCTCTCATTCTTATGTGAGAGTTTGTTTTTTTTTTCTTGAAAATGGTTAAGATAAACCTTACTTCAAATAAACTTATTGACTCAGTCCAGAGAGGTTTATCTTAAGCGGACTCCACTGTATGTTATATGCCAGTGTTAATGAACTATGGAATAAAATTTTAAAAAATAAAAATCCTCTGATATATTAAAATAACTTGCATAATTATGATCGCCAGTACTGCCATGTCATATTATGATGTAGATCATTTGATACAATTTGCCATTATTACGAAATACGCAAAACATAATTTTCAAAACACCTTCAAGACTTCTTTGAGTTTTTAAGTGCCTCTATTGGCCTTTTTGTGGTCAACATGTCAAATTTTCTTTTCTTTTTTCTTTTTAACAAGAGTAATCATTTCTCTCCCAGATTATAATTCCAAGATCTTTCTATGACTTAAAAGCTATTTTTTACATATTTTTCTACAGTCAGTGAAAAGTCAGATTCAACAAAGTTCCCTCTTATATGACTGAAAAGATCACATTGCCAAATCTTTTATTCTGCTCTTAATGATAACAGTAACTTCTGAATTCAACATGGGTCTTGTACATGTAAATACAATACAAGTTCATGTACTATTTCTACTACTACTAATAACAACAAAGCAGACTCTATACCACCAAATGCTATAACTGATAACATAAGGTAAAGAGATCATATGCTGTAACTGATAACATGAGGTAAAGAGATCAGAGAAATTTCTGCTACGACTATGCCAGTGACCCCAGCATCAAATTTTATGGTGACAAACAGAAAAAAAAATAACAATAATAACAACAACAGCAACAACAACAAGTGAGGGGTAGAAAGGATAATTAAAACAGTCTCACTTGGTCACCATATTCTGTACAGTCACCAGAACCATTGTTTGATTATTCACTCAGTAATAGTCCATCCTCGAAATCTTAGGTTAACCCTCAATAGCAGTCTATTCGTGAAGTCCATAAGCATGTTATTTGTCTTGAAAAGAAGTGAATTTCTCATGTTTTGTGGTAAAGGCAGTGTGTTGACTCTGTCCACCCTTCTGGGTACTCCGCCTATGAGATTGGAAGTGCTGACAAAAGAACAGAGACTTGAGTTGAGCGTAGAACTCGTCCATGAAGTCAACAATACAATGTCATACCTGCCCTGCTGGTACACTTTCGCCCTCAGTTCACTGTGATAGGAACTACCATTTAGATCACAGGGACACAACACTAGGTTAGCAAATTAAATACTTAACTACAGGGAAACTTCCATATTCTAGTGCCACAGTTAAAGGAGTGACAGGAGCAGACAGCCTGTCATGTTGACCGCTAACATAGAGTGGAACACGACACAAAGTTTAGTCCCATGCCATGGGTCACGAGGTTATCTACTCTCTTCCGCTCATCAATCATTACCATTTTATGTAACAAAGCACTGAATTTTGTGTGCAAACCGTTTTTGATCAGATTTCCTACACAGTCAGAATCAAATTTGCTGCCTAACAAATCATCCAGGATTGTGGTTTCTGTGTTTCCCTTCTCAAGTCTGATGGCGTAAACATCAGCTCCAGCTTCTAACAAAATCTTTGCCATCTTAGGCTTAAAAAGTTGACGGCGGACAGCAGCCATGAGTGGAGTCCAGCCACTGTTGTCCTTTTGATTCACAGACACACCAATATCCACTAATCGTTGCAAGGCACAAATATTCGTGGACGAGTCATCAGAACTTGCTGTTAACATTACAGCATTTTGTCCAGTTGAATCCACGACACTTATGTCAACCCAAGTCTTTTGATGAGCTCAAGTAACTTAAGAGTATCTGATCGTGTAGCAATAGAGAATAAAGAACTGGGGTCTATTTCTGCCCCATGTTCTATCAGCTTTTGGATTGCGCTGATGGCCCCTTCCTCAGCTGCGTAGTGAAGAGCTATGTCTTCTTCTTTTGTGGTTAAATTGACTAAGGCCCCTTTCTCTAACAGAAAACTGACAAGCCCTTCTTCAGCAGGACCTTTAGCAGAATTTGCAGAAGTCAACATCAGAGGTGTCTCACCCCACACTGATGTTGCATTCACATCTGCTTGATACTGTACTAGTAATGATGACATTTCTTTATCATTTTCTTCAGCGGCCAAATGAAGAGCTGTGAATCCATTGTTGTCTGTCAATTCTGTCAAATTTGGCAACGCATTGCTCAGTAATAGAATTCTTGCGCACTCTAATCGACCATGTTCACGAGCCCACATAAGAGGTGTCTCACCGCTCTTAGTCAGTACATTCACATCTGCCTTGTGTTGTATTAGTAAATTGACTATTTCTCTTTTATTTCTTTCAACTGCCCAGTGAAGGGCTGTATTCCCACTCTCGTCTGCCAGATTTGGCAACGCATTGTTCTGTAATAGAATTCTTGTGCAGTTTATTTGACCACGTTCACAAGCCAACAATAGAAGTGTTTCACCATTCTCTGTCAACACATTCACATCTGCCTTGTACTGTGCAAGCACATCTAATATTTCCTCATGTTTCCCCTTGAGAACTGCTCGGTGAAGGGTTGTGTAACCACATTTGTCATCGCTCATTGTCTTTTATGTTTCTTGGTGATCAGCTGAACAGAAATTAAACAAAGATGATTAATGAGCTATTTTGTGCGATGTTTTATCAAATCACTCTGTTCAGAATATTGATTGAATATTTCTGAAGTACATAGTATTTTTTTAAAGAGTTTCATATAGTTCATAAAATATCACGTGAGATATTGTCTCATGGGCATTGCGTTAGTGAAGTGTCAGAGTAAGGTACTTCACAAAAATGTCATTGCGGTGAACAAAGAAAAACTGAGGTATGGGTTTCGATCACGGGCCTTGCAAAACTATGATAGGTGATACAATAAGAGACTGCCATGAACATACAAAGAAGACCAGAAGACACAGAAAGTTAATATGGGCAAATGGTCTTGAGGGAGATTTGTAAAACAAAACAGAAATAACAACAATAATGACGGATGAAAAAGGGAAGAACAAGAAGAAAAAGAATATAAAGAAAATCTGTACCCAAAGAGAACAGGGAGATTTCTGGGAAGTTAGTGGCCTTATTTTCAAAGGGGCTCTATACAGGGCATCTTGAGAAGTCAAGAGATGCACTCTAAGTGAAAATGAAAACACAAGTTAGCCAGAAACATTAGATGGTCATTATGACCTATACATTCTGACAAGTACAACAATAAATAGGAATAATTTCACTAGAAAACTAAGTGTCATTTCTTGAGATTTTCTGATGATAATAAATGAAAGTTCCTGTCTTGACAACATGTATTAATTCAAAATTAAACAAGTTTATGATTCTGCTGACTTGCTGAGAGGGTCAAGTGGTTAGGGGAGTCTGCATTCTTATTCAGTATGGTGCCAAAGAGACTACATGTATTTAAAATTTGATACTCTCCTCCCCCAAGATCGTTTCTTATGATTGTGGTTTTAAACTATTTGAGAGGACCTGGGCGGGCCAAGGGGACTTTGACTTCTCTTTCTCCATCTTTCTGTTACCTATTGCCTGAGTTCTGTGGGCTTTCTCACAATCTTATTCTGACTTGTGAGGAAAACAAAAACACTGACTATTGAAAGATCTTGTACTTGGATGCGTCACACCTATTATGTGACATTTTGAGAAAACTGGGTCCGATATTTATAATCTAATTTTTGTCAACAAGCTGAGAAATATCACAGCAATATGACAGGCATAGCATAGAAAGGCCTGACTGTATAAATAAGTGATTCGCACTGTAAAGAGTGTTTCACCTGTTGTGTATCGCATTTGTGGACTTAAATTTGAGTAATTTTCTGTATGATTTTTTATCACACAGTGTTGTCTGAAAGTTCCATCAGTTACCATGGAAGTTACCAGAACCCCCCCCCCCCCCCCCCCAGGTTGACCCCAGATCAAGGTCCAAGCCAGACTCTGGCACTGCATTGCAATCATCATATATGATTCATAAGCATTGCTATATGGTTCATCTGATTCCATTTTCTGTAATCTGAACTGGACTAAATTTAATCTATTGTCAGCTGCAGTGGTTCGCAGTCAAAACTCACTAACTCAAGCGACAATCTGCTGCAAACAGAGTGAAAGCTCTGAATACCTGTTGACACATCAACTCACACAAGATCTCTTTCTACATAGATTAGATCTAAAACTAGATCTAGATCTAAATCTAGACTACAATAGTCGAGATCTAGACTTATTAACATACCATCTAAAAGTGTAGTAGTGTGAAAACTCTGACGCTTATCAACACAGAATAGCCGAGCTCACGTTAGTATTGGTATGAAAAGCCCCAAAAGCCTACATACGATCATAGTATACTCACCAGTCACATTGTGACATTAGACTACACTGAAAGCTCGATGGCTTATTAACACACTATTCTAGCAGCCCAAGGCTATAGACAATATGAAAGCCCAATGCAATGACCTACTGACATCATCAAACTTCAGAAACCATTTCATTGAAGGTAAACACAACAGACTGTCCCATTGGCTATTACTATACAAGTGGAACACCTCATGAAGAACATTTCTACTGTTACGAGCTACTTAACTGCAGGCATGCTAACTAAACGTCTAGCTCTAGATCTAGCATACAACATGGTAATAACAACACTGGTTTAAATTATGTCTGGAAACTAGGCCCATCTCTCACACATTTCATTTCAGGAACAGTTAGAAAAATACAGAAAATCAGAAAACCATGAAAATCAAAATTTCCTCCCCTCGCATCAGATTCAGAATCTGAACACCTAATGAAGTTTTTTTTTTTCCCCTGCCTCTAGATCTGAGCACATCTCATATTAGTCCAAGTGAGAAAATAGTGCAGTGTAATTCTGATTCTAACTCAAAATCTGGTTACTCACTATTAAGAGTTAAAAAAAAACACCAAAAAAAAAAGTCACTTGGTGAACATCAGCGCTAAAATAAGGAGATGTGTTCTGACCCACTCAGGTTCCTGGTCTAATACTATTTCAGCAATAGCAATTTTTTCTTCTTTCTAAGTTTGTTTTTGTGAGTCATTCTTTCTTTAGGCCCTATCAATGTAATTTGCAATGATTCATATTATTTAAATCAAAGAGAGAGCTGTGGACTTGAAGCCATTTGAATATCTTCATAGAGAAAACAAAAGAACAATTAGTGGATGAGTCGTAGTGATACTTCACTTATTCAGGGATGTGAACATTGTTCCTTCACTTTCACATGAGTGGACACAGGTTATAGATGTAAATATGAATATGTCGTGTCTTTTTTTCTCTCATTTCTTTCTTTTTTTGTTTTTTTTGTTTTTGTTGTTCCTTTTGTTTTCTCTTTTTGACAAGTCATATATCCCTGAAGTAGTCATCTATTTCAAATTTGACATTGTAGGACCGATTACGTTAATTCAACTGCACCTACTGAAGCTATGGAAAGCCACATTCTTGTAGTTTGTAGCTAGCTGTATTCTATTCGCACCTGCCATTGTAGTTGATTTACTGAATGATTCAGTGAATGAAAAACCCAGATTCAGTGAATCTGTGTTTTTCATCTATTGCCAGGCAAAATGTTAGTACAAAAACTATTCTTTTGTGTAATAATAATACATGTAATAATAAAAAGTTAAGTATAGAAAAAAATAGATCTAGATCTAGGCCTAGATCTAGACTCTAAATCTAGATCTAGACTATATCTAAATCTAGATCTAGATCTAGATCTAGACCCTGGGTCTTTGTAAAACGTTGTTGGCGTGCTGTAAGGTTATTTCTGGTTACTTGTAGACATTTCAGTGAGTAGACCAACACCCCATTTTAAAATACGTCGCTATTGATTTCATAAAATAAATCTCATATATAAATGCTTGATTGTTAGTGAGTTTTAACATGATCCTAGTCCTGACAGTGGGGCAAATAATCAATTTTATTATTTCCACCCGTGGGGCAAGTAATCGATTTTATTATTTCCACTCGTGGGGCTAATAATCGAATATTTTATTTGCCCCCCCCCCCTGCTGGAGATAATAGGAAAATTTATTTGCAGCCGGTTTAGCCGGTTCACAAAGCTTCTCTGGATGAACCCCATGCCGGGTATTCTCTTCTTGGTGAATTTGCGCAATATTTTTTCTGACCTCTATCAGGACTAGATCTAAACTGGCAGTATAACTACCAGTAGATAAAGCTTTTATTCAAAGCAGTGGCAAATTAAACAACATCTACACATACTGTGATCCGCATTTTTGTATATTTTAATTATGGAAGTGAGTAGAAATTCTTTGTTGATTTTGAATTTAACAACAACAAAAAAATATTAAAATTGGCAGACTTTTCTTACCTGGCACGAAAACAAATACACAACTAGTGGTTTCTTTAATGCTGCAACTACAGTCAACCTTTACAGCACTTAATAAAGTCAGAACGTAAACAATCGCTTAGCCGACGTCTAGCTCTACAAAAAATCCACCAGAATGTCTGAGAAACGCTGTCGTGTACCACCTCTCCCACTGCGGTGCACATATATGTCTCTTGCAGGAAAAAGCAGCAAGGTGTAGGAGGAAGCCATAATGAATATTTAACATATAGATCTAGATCTAGAAAGTCTAGGTCTACGTGATTTGTGAATACAGACTGAACTTTCTCAGTTTCTGTCTCTCTCTCTGACTGAACAGACTCCAGTAGATCTAGTCTGAATCTCGATCAAGCAGTATTTTCACCTCTAGCTGTATCAAAACTGAGTTCTCATGACATAGATTCTAGATCTAGATAACATCATCCACAGCCTCCACTCACATGCCAGCAGTAACCTATGACTATGGTTTGCTGATAGAGCACTCATGCCCTGCAATACACTTCTTGCAAGTGACATTGTCAACGATCCCGAGCAGGTCTTGGACCTACCGGAAGTATATCAACAACCGCAATAATACACCGCTCGGTGCAGAACCAATACCTCACCCAAGTAATTCAATTGTTTTTTGTTTGATTCCCTACTTTCTACTAATTTGGAGTGTGCTAGAGGAGGGGGAAAGAAAGGATTTTGAGGGATGAGAATAGGTTATTTTAGATGATAATTATTCTTTCATTACTTGCTACACGACAATATAACTGTAATCATGGACATCCCCAGGATGTGTCTACAGTGTTAAAACTAATATTATTATGCATCCACTTCTCTGAGCCACCACAACAGAATGACAAGAGGGCTGTAATTATGCTTTACTAAAGAATATCAATATTATATCTTCATTCTTCTCCTATTTCAATTCGTCATCTTTCACCCAAGTACTAAAATATTCAAAATTGATATTGTAGTTTGGGGGAAAGGGGGGGGGGGGAGGGGCACAAGATATAATTTATAAATGGCGAATACAAAAAAAACAACCCTTAATTAATTGTAAAAGATATATGTATTTATTATTATTATTATTATTATTATTGGCATTATTTATTCACCATAAACGCAGAGAAACTGTTTCTGGTGATTTTGGAAGATAGCTATAAATTCTTTGGAACTCTTTAATAGAAAAGTTATAGCTAGCTCGACCTCGTTTTCAATTAGTTTACATGGAGGCAAGGTAACGACGCTGAGGCCAGAAATTTTGAATAAGGAAACGGCGAGTAATTAGATCTAACTGTGGGGAGGAAATTCAGCATGAGTGGCGACACTGTCGATGTTGGGCCTGAATATCAAGAGCTTAGACTCCGGTCAGATAGCAGAGGGGATGTTGGGAGTGAGATTAGCTCATTTAGCTATCGAAGCAGCTTGTTCAGTCATGTGAGCAAGTCAAGAACTGGGCCATATCTGGAAGGCAATCTGAAGCTTTGGTTTAGAATGTAAGTTCTTGGTGTAGATATGTTTTTCTTTTCCAGGCAGAATAAAATTTGACCTAAGATCATTTGACCACCAATTTACTTTCTGCCTCAGTTTACCCTGTGGCCTCTCCACAGCCTAATTTTAATGTGGCACATGTGAGCAGGATTTTCCTGACAGATTTTGTGAATGACCAATATCAGCAGGATGTCTGTAGGATATGATGAATTTGTACATTCACTGATATCAACTGACAGCTCTACATTTCACTTTTTTTTTTTGCTTGTGGAAGAATACTTGCTAATTAGTTAGGACCATCCCACAATTTCAAAATGCTCAAGCAGATGCATAGGATTAACTTGATCTTGAATATGCCAGGTGGAGGTTTCGTGCAGACATTATTTATATTAATGCATGTATGACCATTTTTTTTCAGTGATACCAAAAAAGACAGGTAATTTCAAAGAAAACTTAGAATCTCATGATTCTTGTTCATTTGCTTAGACTGTTGTCTTGAGCCAAGTAATTATAAACCTTCCCTAAAATATGTTTAGTGAAGCATATTTGTCAGATTATTGGTTTTGTTTGAATTTGTTGTTCCTTATTTAAATTGCTTTGTGTCTTTCAGAAAGTAAGAGGTTATTATGCTTTGAATTTTTACTATGCACTTTATTAATTTATAAACTCTTCATGTTTCTTTTTTTTTTTTTTTTCATTCTATTGGTCATCTTCATAATTTATTATATTGTCAATCCGTGATCCATTTTTGGACAATCCAATGTATAATCATTGCAGAAGCAATGGTTTTTGCAAGTTTGGTAAATGATATTGAGTTCATGAAAGTAGTTTTTGGCAGAGAACTTGGGACACCATTTACCTTTTATTGTTCTTTTTGCAACAAAGTAGACTTACTCAGTGAGCCTTTTTGACCATCAGCTATTTTATTTCCCTTTGCTGGTAGGTGAATAATTCAAAAAATGAATACGAGCCTTGTAAAAAAGGAGAAAAGTCTTTTGTTTTTATTACTTCCAACATGATAAATAGAAATTTTTTTAAAAATCACTACGTATTGAATTTTTTTTTTCTCTTCATGATTTTTTTTTTTTTCCACAATTTATTCTTTTGTATTTTACTAATAAGAAGAGCAAGATTTTTTTTTTTTCTTCTTTGCAATGTTGTATTAGGATTCACCTACCTGTCAAAGGGAGTAATCTAACTGGCTGGAAAAATGGCTCACTATTGTTATCATGCCCAGTGTTAGATCACAGCTTCAAAGTGTCTCCCCATACAGTGGTCTCCATCTAAGAACCCACAGCTCAAAAGCCTGGTCCACCATAGAGCCTGCCTCCACTGCAAAATGGAGCCTTTTCTCTATAATTTTCCTCAAAAAAATAAAATTGGTATTTGGTGAAGAAACATAGTACACATGTTGCAATTTGATGTCAGATTGTCCACATGAAAGAAACAAACAGTGGTAGTTGTGCAGTTAGATGGGGGTGAGGGAAAGAGCAGGATATGAGGAGTAATGGTTGATGATGATTACATAACAATAATCAGGCCATACATGGACTATTTTAATCCGTCTGGCTAATTTCAAACACCTGTGTTATTCATGCAGTTATTGGTGGCATGACATATCTGTACCATGTTTTCATTGAACAGTGATAACTGATATCGTCACATGGAAACTCACCCAACATATAAAAAAAAAGCTGAGGATTATTTCATATTGTACTGAGTAAAAGGTCAGGAACTGTTACATCTAATTACAAACACCACACACACAGACCGGCATAAGCAGTTCATATTCACATAGATAAAACTTAAACTAACGATAGTGATAAACTATTTGTAGCAGTCAAGAAGACAGGGGTCAAAGTTTGCATAACTTTTCAATCTACTGAAGACCTAGTCCACCTAAGAACCCTTTTTTTTTTGTCTCCAGGTAACCAGGCTCTTAGATGAAGACTACTGTAATGTATAAATGATACTTGTTATATGTAGCTGATATTATCAATTTGTTGTTCTTTATAACTGATAATGAATAGGCTGCAAGGGATAGGCACAGATAAGACACCATCTGTATACAAGAAGAAGCCTTAGTTTTTACTCTTGTTCTGTTAATTAGAATTAGCAATAGCCTTCTACTTTGAATGGAATCTAGAGAAGAAAAAGAATATTCTGGTTTTCAAATGTAATTAGTAAGTTTTGATTATTTGCATGATAAATAATTGACAGATATTATAGGTGATACTTTGAGATTGAGCACAATGAATTCAAATCTGGCTTGTGTGGAAACAATAAGATGTTGTTTCATATGTGCATGCATTGTAAGCTGGAAGGACCAACTTGACTGTTCGTCATTGTTCATTCTGAACAGTATCCTTCATATCTCATCCTGTAGAGCAGATGTTAAATCATTTTGTGCATGTAAAAGAGCAATATCCGAGTTATCCATATATCTCTATAATCAATTGTTTGAATGGTCTGTGTCAATATCCTGCCTTGATAATCCATCATCTTTGTCTTTATTAACGGTGGATAATTGAATCTGAGGAAGAAACAAAAGTAAAGAGACCTATCAAAGTAAACTGTTCTTTATTTCTATTTCTTGCTTTTTATTTTTCAAAGAATTCTCAGAAGGAACACAAAGCAAAATAATCTTAGAATCTATGAATCTTATATCTCTATCTTCTCCAAGATCCCTTACTTAGTTTTTCATATAATGCACATGTATTATCATTATACTATAAGCACATATCCAAATCACACTGTATGACTTTTATCAGAAATAGACTATGAGCATATATGCTGACCTACTGAAAATTTTCACTGCAGTTGTTTCATGAAAATTAGATGTTATTCTTTTGGGAGAGGGAGTGTAGATAAACTTCATTCATCTTTTGTCTGTTTGTTATTGTTTCTGAAAAGACAGTTTTTTATATGCATCAACAGAGAATTGACTTCTGATGTTATGTGTTGTCGATTCAATGATGATGGAACAATCTTGGCTATAGGCCTGTGTGATGGAACCATAAAGGTATTTGAATATATGTCTTGAAGTTAAGTCTGAGTCAAATTAGTATGATTCACATTGAAACAGATCTTCTTGCTTTGTATGTAATAATCAGTTCTTTAGAATTTGGATGATTATTTTTAAAATATGATTTGGACATATTGGAGATGAAGAGTAAACTGAAAATACCTCCTTACTTTCTCTCATTTAATGGTTTACTGCATCAGTCATTTATGATTTTATTAAGGGAGTGTTTATTTGGGCTACATGTAGCCCAAATAAGTTAACCCCCACCCCAAGACCTTATTTAGGCTACTTTTCGCTATGCTAGAGAGTAGATTACTCTGAGTAGGCCTACAGAAGAGATGTGACTTCCGCTTTCCCAGTTTCAACTCGATTAGGCATGGCCTATCTAGATCTAGATCTTCAAATTTCAAGCTTTACCC
>JBCAUA010733973.1:0-15136 GCA_038406235.1 Peronia verruculata | reverse complement strand
TTGAATTTTGGGTTTCTGTTTTCATTTAAAAGTACGGTCTCTGCTGAATGTAAAAATGGTATCAAAAAGTTGATATGCCCATTCTAAGGTGTCGGGAGGGTGGTCAAGCAAAGGTTGACCTGCCTGTCAGCCATCCAGCTCTTGCTCATTTGGGGCTCTTTATTCAGTGATAGATCATCACTATTTCACCGGGTACAGGCAAAATGCGTAGAAGAGACTTGATTATGATTGCCTTCATCAGTATCGGGACCCCAGTGCCAGGGGTGGACACTGACTGACCATCTGAGGTGCTGACCACACCGAATATCAGTAAAAATGTTCACCTGGGCCTCTAAAATAGACTTCCCACGGCATTATAAGGGTGAAATATGCCGTGTTTCTGCTTTTTTCAGAGTGTAATAGGGATTATCTGTCACATGAAGGGTAAAAATGCCCTTGGTTTTGACCAAGGAAGACATGGTGGTCATATATAGCCCTCTGTGGACCCTAGAATGACTCCATAGAAGCCCCTCTGCTGATGGGGAATAGGGAAGCACAAATGGAGGAACAATGGAAATAGGGGCACAGGAACAGGTATTATTTCTGCAGTTTCCCATATAGCTGGTATGATGTGTATTCTCATTGACAAATTGAACATATCGGTAAACACTGGCGCAAGTTGTTCAGCAGCCATTCATAACAGTTTACCCGATAGTTTGTCCGGGCCGCATGCTTTATTTACTTTTACCTTCTTCAAGTCTGTCAACACAGTGGTCTCTTCTGTCACTTCAGTGTTACTTAATGTTTCAGTGAGTTTCTCCTGGTTTTCGTTAATTGGTCTTAGTTCAATTGAAAAGTCATGGTTGTCAAATCTGGCATAAAATGTGCTCAGTTCATACGCATATTGATCCGTTCTTTGTTTCTATTCTTTACCAACCCGTATCCTGTCAGTTTCTTAAGGCCAAACCAAGTTTGCCTGACGTCATTACTTGCCAGGGACGATTCAGTTTGTTTTTATCTTATGATTTTCTTTACATTCCTTACATTCCTCCTTTACATTTTTTTGTTTGTACGTATTTTTTAACATCAGAAATTTGTCTTTTTCATTTTCTTTATATGCCTTCTTTTTTTCTCTGATAATTTCATAGAGATCTTTGGTAATGCAGGGTTTATTGTTAGGGAGACTTTTAACAACTTTTGTTTTAATAATATTATCCTCACAGAAGAGTAGATAGCTATTAACAGTATCCGTGGGCTCATCAGTGTCACTGCACGATTCTTTAAATACCCAGTCTGTGCAGTCAAGACATCCTGATAATTGTTCTACACTTTCGCTGTTCCACTGTCTTATTGCAGCATCAGCGATCGAGGAGATTCGTGCCATGCCAAAGTGTTTATTCAGGGAAGTGGAGGGAGCTACCTATACTACTTCATTGAAAAACTAAAGTTCCCAACATTCAGAAACCTGCTGGAGTATTACTCAAACCATCGCATCCACTGCCAACAGCAGATTGACAACATCCGCCTGTTGCGTCCACTGATTTTTAGAGGTGACCAAGTAAGTCATGTAGAATTTGAGTATTTTCAGTATTTTCTAAGAACTGATACCATAGCTCTAGGTTGCAGACATACATTATAACTGCAAGATATTTAATTTTACAAGATGTGTTTTTCCAAAGCTGAAAGTTTTATCCTTATTGTTTTTATCAGATGCTCATTACCATATCTTAATGACACTTTGTTTGTTTGGTTTATTGATTTGATAGATAATGGAAAAAGATAAACAGATATAGCATTTGGGTATTGATATTATTAAGATTCCACAGTAGTGTCAAGACAGTATGTCTCACAGCCAGTCAAAATGAGACGTATGTCGATTTTTCACCATATGCGGTTTTGGTATCATGTGAATTGCTTATTTCATACCCTTTCAGGTGGTGAATAACCGAAATTCCGAAACAATTGAGTTTAAATGAACAGTCGAACGCATGAATCTACATACCTAACTCACAAAAACCTGATTTCAGTGATGTTTTATGTTTAAATTGAGGGTAAGACCGATACTTGCTTGGTCAGAAATAGATGCACTTTTGATTTCTGGAATACAAAAAAATTTTGATGTCTGACCCCCCCTCATCACATTCAAAGCTCGGTTTCTCCTTTCTAGCCCAGCAACTTACGTCTCATTTCAACTGACCGTGAGACAATATGCATGCAACATATTTACACTTCACTGAACATCAGATATGCCATCTTTCAGCGAAGTGATCAGTTGTTTTTTTCATTTTTGTTTCTCTTCCAAATCTTCGTTAAAAAAAAAAAAGATATCAATAATTCAGTCTCATAAGCAATTATTTTTTTTCTGTTGGAAATAAAAAAAAAGCAGTAATTTTTGTATGATAAAACAGAATTTAAAATAAGACAACAGCACAAACTGGTCGGATTTTTTGTGTTTGTTTTTTATTTGTTAATATGTTGCTTGTTTGTTATTGGGAGTGAAAAAATAATAGATACTTTGACATATGTCTTCCGCCCAGAGAAAATGAGGTGGAAATCGCTCTGGGCAATCACGAGTCACGGCTGTTTTTAACTATTTTCCAACTCAGATAGCAAATTTTTCTTTTCATATGAGAGAAGATTGAATTTTCGTTTTGTGGAAAACAAATAAAAAATTTTGGTATCTCGGTCAGAAAATACTTTAAAAAGTCTGTAACTTGAAATCTCTTTGATTGACTTGCGACTCATTTGCACTGGACGCAAAACATATAGTGATTCCTGACCTCTTATCAATGCTCTGATTTCAGGTGAGAGGAACAGAGAGAAGACCATTGGAGAGTGTAAGAGAGAATCCTGGAACAGGTGGCATACCCATAGGTAAGTTTGCCTTTAGACTTTAAAAAAATTAAGTCATTTGATCAACCTAAAGAATCACAAGTATTTTTAGATCTCTATTAATTAGGAATGTTTGTCAAACTTCTGGCTTTGGTTGTAATTCCGACTTTTTGGTTTGTCATCAACTTTCCTACTTATAGCTGACAAACTTTCGACTTTTACTTTAGGCCTACAGGATCCACAATGTAATCGCGGTTTTAAAATAATTTACAATACAAAATTCTGCACGATGGCAGTGAAATTGGACTTACGAAAGAGTTAGCCTCATATCACCACTGATAATCAGACTGCTGTTTGGGGGTTGTTAGAAGATTGAGATCGAAGTTCATGGCACTTTAATTCCTCATACCTGACAACATGCAGTCAAGTAGTCAAGTGGGAGTTGGTGATGGAAAATCAGCACATAAGAGTACTGACAACAATAGATAATGTGCCGATGTCCTTAGAAAGACCAATGTAAGAGCGCAGTTGTTGGTGATCTAGATCGAGAAAATTCATGTAGATCTTATCTAGATCTAGATCTAGTTATGCTTAATGATTTTGATAGCGGCATGTCCTGTGGGATATTTTTAGTTCTTTTAATTTCTACTAGTTGTATAATTCATAGTCCCATCCTAGGATCTCCTGAAACATATAAACTTCTCTCAGATATTGGAAATTTCTAACATGAAAACCCTAGATTTTGAAAAAGTGTCTTACTTCTGATTTGGCCTGATTTGATACTGATAAAGATTGTACTGATTAAGATTGTACTTTTAAAGATTGTCCTGTAAAGATTGATAGCTCAGAGCAATTTATAATGCAAAAATAGCCTTAGGGCATATACTTGCAAAGCATATCGTGACTTATCATAAAACCTTATACCTTTCATGACCAGAAATTTTCAGAAGAAACAAAAAACTGTTTCCTCCTTGTATATTCGATATTGTTATGAAGTTTTATTCTATCCATAAAAGGAGACTTTAAAGTAATTGTTCAACTTTATCATTTCATTGGCATATGTATTGCTTTATGTGCTACAGAAAATAAAGGGTATAATTTTGAAGTTATGAGGTTTTAGAATAGTAAGGAAATGAAACATGACATGATGAAGTCCGGTTTTGCCTAATCTTTTAGCATAATAAGTTACTTGGTATCACTCTAAAGCTTATACATTTCCCATTGTGTTGGTGAGAAAAGTCGATGTGATGGCAGTTAAACATGTCTTGTGCCCAGGGCAAATGAGTCAGATGTCGCGGTGGATGATTTCAAGTCGCAGCTGTTTTTGATCATTTTTTACCTCTTTTCCAGCTATGATAACAAAATATTTCATTATTTAGATTAAAACAGGTTAAATTGTCTTTTTGTGGAAAAAAAAAGTAGTATCTTAGTCAGAAAGTAGTTAAAAATGGCTAAAAACAGCCGTATATATTCATTGCCTAACGTGACTTCCTACCCATGTTCCCTGGTCGCAAGACAAATGATGGTGTGACATATTATTGCAGCCTGTTTAGTTAGAAATGTCCCATCAGTTTTGTTTATCCTTATTGGTCCTCATTTAGGTCATGTCACTAAATCACAAGTTTTGGACTTATGCTGTTTTCAGCAAGTATGATTTTGAAATATATTTTTATATATTATGGACAAAGGTCTTCAGCAAATGCGATTTTGAAATATATTTTTGTATATTATGGACAAAAATCTACAAAGTTTTTATGCAAAAAAACAATTTTTGATAAAAATTCATTCTCTGTTGAAAAACAATCGCGACAAATGCCATTTTTGAAAATTTTGAGTTATACCCCTCAATACTGGGAATGGTGATAGTGCTGTATGGTAAGGACTTTCCTCTTCACCAAACACGACTTATCCTTCCCAAAAGTCTTCAGAAAATTCTAGTACCTAATGATAAATTACTAACTGGTGGAGAACAAAGTGTCATTTTTCTCTAAATGGCGTCTTTGGATATATCTCATTTTGCCAAAAAAAAAAACTTCACATGTAGAACTAGCTGCAGGCTCAGGTCACTGCCATATTCAACATACAGTCGCCTAATGCTCATGAGCCACTTTGAGACCAACAAATACTTGTCATACTTTCTCACAGGCAGTTGGACTGGTCTGGAATATGACAAAGGCAGTTACAAATTATACACTGGATGTGGACTCTAATCACTGCCTTATCTTGGAGTCATCAGATTGTGGTGTCTACCAAAAGATTCAACATATTGCTGGGTACAATTGGCCAGCAGTGACTGAGTATCCCTGGTGATAGTTTTTGACTGTGAGAATTATCTAGACTGATTATATTGTGACCGTTTAGCATGTGACCGCAGACTTGGCATGGTAGCGAAAGTGTTAACTGTGCCCTCAGGATTCTTTTTCATCCTTTTTTTTAATCACTGACAGGTCAGAGGTATCCTGGGGCCTCAAGAACATCATCTCATCACAACTCTTTTACCTCCTCTCGGACGGGACCAAGTGGAAGCCTCGTGAATATGTTAAATAACCGAGGGAACAAAAAGAGATCTAAGTCTGATGGTCACATCAATCCATTCAACTTACCACATTACCAAAATTCAAATTCCCGTGAAAACAATGTTCAGAAGATGATGAAGTGCCGGCCTCCAGCACCGCTGCCGCGCCAAGATTCCTATACACAGGATGAGCCTGTTTACTATACCAAGGTTGACACAGAGAAGAATTATTTCCAGGAGATTTACCAGTTTCTCAAAGCAGCTGAAATCTGTGAATGTGGACTCAGAACTGTAGACTCTAAGCTGCCCTTGGGGTGGACAGTCCATCGGAGCCGTGACGAGGCTACGCTTCGACATATCTTTTTTCAACAAGATCAGCTTACAACGTGGGACATGCCCAGCGAGATTGTCCCTCATCTCAATGACTTTCAGATCAAGTTTATCATCTTTTTATGTGAAGATGCCAAACTATCCATCCCGAAATGTCTGAGGAATCATCTGGAGAAAGAGACTACGTGGCAGGTGAGTGTTTTCATTTTCAGTTCCAAGAACTGAGTGAAATTGTTAAAGAAAATCATGGACACATTGAGATCCTTTACCAGAAGGCTTTGCATATCAAAAACTATCATAATTTAACGTGATATAGATTCATTCACTTAATAATCAGTCAAAATATTTTTGAAAAAAATAAAAAAAACAGGGCGTATGTGCTTGTAATCAAGAGCATTGCAGAAATCCATTTCTGCTTTCAAAGATAGGTTTTTCAAATAGATTTGTTCCGACCAGGCGAAAGGTTGGTAATCTCCGTGTCTACTTTTGGCAGGGGATACAAACATTCCAAACTGTTCACAAGTTTGCCTTGCTATTTCCTTTGACACTGTTATGGTGGGTAGGAAATTATAACAAAAACTCTTCATTATGAGCCTGTTGAGCCTAGATCCCCCCCCCCCCCCAAAATAATAATAAATAATAATATTAGTGAGTAGTGTTAATGACCTAGTGACTTATGTCTCATTTCGATTGCTGCGAGACATTTTGTTTTTGCATAGATTTATGTTCCAACCAGAACATTGCTTTGCATAGGTCAGTATAGGTTTATACTTCATTTCACTTTTTTTTTTCAT
This sequence comes from Peronia verruculata, assembly GCA_038406235.1. Lineage (NCBI taxonomy): Eukaryota > Metazoa > Mollusca > Gastropoda > Systellommatophora > Onchidiidae > Peronia > Peronia verruculata. The sequence continues at coordinate 8,686 of JBCAUA010733973.1, read as the reverse complement.
TGGTTAATAATGGAACTTTGTTTTAAAAGAAAAAGGAAGAGATTAAACAAAACTTTTTTTTTTTTCGTGTTTGAGAGATCTTTTTCACATTTAACCCTTTGAACCCTGGTCACCAGTGCTTGAAAAAACCTTGTCCCCGGCTGTCTGGGCCGAGAACACACATTTCTCATTTCATGTTCAATATCTTTTGTAAACACAAGCCTCAAACGTGATCATGGGCGCAGACATTTGTAAACACCGTAGTCCTAAATGTCCTTGTCCCAAAGTGACCTATTAGATCTATTCTAACTGTAGTGGACACGTAGGATTGGAGTAAGTGTGTCAGCCCAGTCTATTAGGCTGTGGGGAATGTGTCACTGGAAAATCTGCCAGGTGTACTGGGCTGTAGGGTTCAGCTGGTTAAGCATCACAAACGTATCTAACAAAATGTTCAAGCATATGTTCAGTGAGATTGTATAATAGTTCATAGCTGACTAACGCAAAAACCTGGAAATCCCTCTCGAAGAGTTTATACCCCCCTGCTAAAAAAAGAACACACTGATTTTTGTCACACCACTAGATCCATGCACAGATTCACCTGATCCGTGCATTTTTTATATGGCAATGACAGAGAAGAGTTCGGAATGTTTGTACCCCCCTACTGAAATTAGACGGTGATTTCCATCCGTTCCCTTGGTCAAAATAAGTCTGTTCATAGATTCAGGGTCTTATTCAAAATTTGCATGAAAAAATACTGTCCCAGTTTATTATTTTATTCTGTATGTTCGGGGGGAACAAAAACAGCATTGAAAATTCATTCAGTGTTAAAAAGAAATTGTGATTTTTTTGGCCATTCCAGTTTGACAAGCGCCTGATTTCATTGTGTCCCGCCTCATTTATCTGTTTACTTGTTTTTTTTTCCCTGAAACTATACAGTTCAATACATAAGTATATTTCTCTCCTCTTCTTTGATTTCCTGGCACTCTTGTTTGTATTTTGGTCACCACTGTATTGTTTGTTTGATTTTTTCTGTTTTTTTTTTTTTTTTTTTCTTAAGTTCCATACTTTATTTGAGATGCAACATAATTAGGTGCTTGTCAAATCAAGGGGATTAGATGTATTCTGATTATATTGAAAATCAATGAATTTTCAGTGAAAATGTCCTTGTTAGATGAAATCTGTAGATATAAAGGGATTGCATGCAAAAAGGAAATTGTTTGTGCACCGATGAGGCTGATCTGTCTCTTTAAAATGATATGTTTTTATTTTCAGAGAAATACCACCCCTTCTTATCAACTAGGTGGAGGTGATTCCTCAACATTGTCCAGCACTTACTCTAATCGAGGTTCGATAGGTAGCAGTGTCCTCAGCATTCAAGTCTCCGACCTGGGTGACAGCAGGTCACAGTTGGACATCAGCAGTGCCTCACAGGCCATGGGAGAATTTGCTAGTTTGCGGAGAAGCGGCGACTATGAAAAGCCAGCAGCACTTGTGGTTGAAACAGATGACCTGGAAACTTCAGGAGCCTCAGTTAGGGTAAGAGATAATCTGAATAGAGACTCTGTATCGTCTGAGCGTTCGTCCAGTGGCTCAGCAATATCTGACGCACGACCATTCAGCTTCCAGTCCAATCATGCCACTCTCATTCCAGGTAAAATTGGATCACCAGTCTCTTCCATGTCTCAGTTTGGTGAAGTGTTAGATTCCCAAAGGGATCAGCTTATACAGCAAGGACTCAACGGGGAGCAAGCTGCAAATATGGAGGCCTTGTCGGAAATTAGGGATCTCCACATTCAGTCTGGTCCATCTTCTGAAGGTGGTGGCAGTCACAGCATACTGCCGCCAGAGTCACTCCCCAAAATAACACTGGCGAGACCAGTGGTACCACAACAACCCCAGATGCAGGCACGATCCTCATCATCGTCATCATTATCATCATTGTCACAGCCGACACAAAATGGATCCGCAGGTTTATATAAGAAACAAAACAAAAGTTTTGAGCAATTTCTGGACAGCGAGCAGGATACCCATCTTTGAGGGCTGATAGAATCAGACTATGACAGTGGATTGACCTTATTGTCTTGGTTGATTGAGCACATTGTCGAGTCAGTCGATTTTAATGTCCTAATTCCAATCAGTAAATTAGAATGTCCTAGGTAGTTAACTTTATGCAGTTATTGTCCTTTTCAATTGATTTTATCGCCCTGTTCAGTTGATTTGATCGCCCTATTCAGTTGATTTTATCATCTTGGTCAATTGATTTTATTGTCCCATTTAGTTAACCTGTTCTGGTCAGTTTACTTTACTGTCCTTGTCCAGAGTTTATGATGGGGCGTGTCGGTCATTACCTCCCAAAGTACCGGCAGGAGGAGGGTGGGTTGGGGTGACAGTGTGCACCAATTTACTACAGCGGGTAGAAATGCAAAAATAAGGAAGCTGACAGTGAAAAAAAGTCTACCATGCAAAACGCAATGGTTTGATGCCCTTATATGGCAACCCACCAGAGACACACCAAAAGGGACAGAAGACCATTAATGGTAATTGAGTTTATGGTTTTAATTCAACAATTTCTAGAAATTCAAAAATTATTTGCAAATACATACTCCATCGCAAAAAAAACTCGAATAAGAGATAAGAGCATTCAGTAGATGTTGGAAAGCTTTTGCATCTGGAACAGTCTGTCTCAGATAAATTCACGTAGGTTAGATGTTTAAGTCCATTGGATGCTCCAAACTCTAGGTGAACTTTACTCTTGGTCCTCACCCACATATTTTCCATATCTTAGATCTACATTGAACTTTTGTATCTAGTGGATCAACATTCTCACAATGTGTGATAGGGCTGTGCATATAGATACCACTTAACTCTAACTCCTATAATTTTTTGTTTTATATCCCTAAACTCTGACATTGCCAAAAAGAAAAGTCATTGGCTATGATTGTCCAGGTCGAGGTATTCACCTTCAGTGTTAACTTCTTTTGAAAGGTGATGAGTAAATCTGGTTTCATGAGAAAACCTTCCTTAATATCCGACTAATTTTGCATAGTCGTTTGACAAACTGGAAGTGCCTAAATTTACATTTTTGATGCTATCTTAACTTACAATCTTAATGCATATATTGAGTTTTGGCCCAGCTTTGTAGTTAATGAGCTTTATATTTACAAACAAGTGCCTTTATACTTTTTTCAGCGTTTTTCAGCCTTTGTAAATAAGTTAAGATATCTTTCAAATAACGGTTATATTATGATTGTCTCGCATGAAAGGATGAATATGCTTTAACAGATTTCTCATATACATGTACATTTTGGAAATTGTTATACCAAACAGTGTAAATACCATCAATATTCACATTCATGAATGAACCCAATTATTGTTTGCCCTAGTGTAGGAAAAAAAGCTTTTTTTTTTTCCTTCTTATAGTAGTGACCCATTTGAAACTTCACGTGATAAGCCTGATTGTCTAGAATTATTTCATATGTGCGGAAATAAAAAGTTAACACAGTGTAAACAATAATTATAAATTTTTATCTGAGAGACAGACTATATGTGACTATGTTGGACTTCAAGGACACCATATGTCTTGCGCCCAGGGCAGATGAGTCGCAAGTCGCGCCAGGTGAGTTCAAGTCACAGCCGTTTTTTTACCGTTTTTCACTTCTTTCCGACTATGATACCAAAATATTTCTTTTTTTTTTTTCAGATTAAAAAAAAAGGTTAAATTGACGTTTTGTGAAAAAAAAAAAAATGTGGTATCTCAGTTGGAAAGTAGCTAAAAATGACCCAAAACAGCCGTTTATCTTCGTTGCTTGGCGCGACTTCCGACTCATTTGCCCTGGTCGCAAGTCATATATTTATTCTCATTTATATTGTTGTTGACATGAAAATATTTTCATTTTCAGTTTTTGTACTAAAAATACATGTATATGAAAATGGTCTTAGTTACTTGAACAAATGAATGCTGTATGCCATTTAAATGTTTAAATTAGACAGTGATTGGAGTGAATTCTTTGCCCATTGTGCTCACTAAAGATGAACAATTTCCCCATTTGAGATTAACATTTGATCTGTTTGAGATGAGAATTCTGTCCTCTTGAAGTGAACAACTTGCCCAGGTGAGATGAACATTTTGTTCACTTAAGATGAAAATTTCACCCATTTAAGATGAATGCTTGGTCTGTTTGAGATGGACAATTTGCCCATTTGAGATGACTACTTGTATTTCATTTGTTCAAGATGAACAATTTGCCTATCTGGGATGAACATTTGATCTGTTTGAGATTAACCTTTTGCCCTCGTAAGATGAAATATTTACCCCTCTGAGATTAACCTTTTGCCATCTCAAGATGAAAAATGTGCCCCTTTGAGATTAACCTTTTGCCATCTTAAGATGAAAATTTGTCCCTTTGAGATGAACATTTTGCCCTCATAATTAAGATGAACAATTTGTTCCTGTGAGATGAACAATTTGCCGTCTTGAGATGAACAATTTGCCCACATGAAATGAATATTTCACGTGTTTGAGATGAACAATTTGCCATCTTGAGATGAAACAATTAGCCCATTTGAGATGAATATTTCACCTGTGTGAGATGAACAATTTGCCCAGAGCAGCTCCTTTGAGGTTGGGTCGTCTGACCCAAGCATGTTCATACACTGTGGGAGTAAATGAGAATTTGTGAATCAGATTTTGTGATACCTGATGTGATATGTTTCGCAAGATGTACATATTTGTTTGGCTTATTCTATGCCTCAGTCACTTCTTTTTCTTTTTCATTTGCCCGTGTGCTCTCAGCATGGTGTCTTTCTCCTCATACTACATATCTTGATATATCAAAGATTTAAAGTTTCATAGGTGTCCATAAAGACGTAAGGTTGTCCGGATTGTCATTAAAGACTACCTGGTGAAAATCCAGGGTAAAACCATTATGAAACACAGTGTAAGAAATGTCTCGCACCCAGCACAAATAAGTCGGAAGTCAGTCTGGAAGATTTCAAGTTACGACCGTTTTTAACAATTTTCCGACTGAAATGCCAAAATTTTTTATTTGTTTTCCGCAAAATGAAAATTCAATCATTTCTATCCTGAAAGGAAAAAAACTGGTATCTGAGTTGTAAAATAGTTAAAAATGGCCATCATGAGCCATTTTGACCGTCAGCGAAATTACTTCCCTTTGCCCAGTAAGAGAGGTATAACACAAGCATTGTAAAGAAGGAAAATATCACTTTTTCACTTGTTAGGTGAAATATACTTAACAGAAAATTCAGAAAAATTCACCATATGGTGAATATGTTTTTTTTTCCTATTGTGATAAGTTCTTCATATTTTTTTTTGCACCACATGTTTGAAATAACAAGAGAAAAAGTGATTTTTTTGTCCTTCTTTGCAATGCTTGTCGATACACCTCTTGTACTTGGCAAAGGGAAGTACCCTAGCTGGCTGAAAAAACGGCCGTAATATGCAATTGCCCAGAGCAACTTGCGACTCATTTGCTCAGGGTGCAAGACATATCATTCAATCATAGAATTTATATTATATTTGATGTAATACCCTATTTTTGAACTTATAAAATTATTTGTCTGTATCTTACCTGGATATGCAATAAATGTGTAACAATATGAAACATATACTAAATGTTGAAAAAATGTATTATTGAAATACACTGAAAAAAAGTGTTGTTAAAATACACAATAATCTAGGATATATGTAAAGTATGTATTTTGATTATAATTATGTTTAAAGTGAATAATGATATATTAAGATGTGAATGTAGTATCAGCAATGTGATAGTAATTATGATCTATCATTGTTTTTGTTTTTCTCAAATTATTTGACATATATGATATATATATATTACAATTACACACATCACATGCTGTCATTATTTCTCTCTTTGCAGAATTTCTATGTATTGTAATAAGTATCAGAGGCAGATGAATTTGTATTCAAGAGTTTACTTACTATTACATGAAAGAAGAGTTTATATCCCTCCAACTCCAAAGTTTCTTTCAATCTACTTCCCTCAAATTTCTTATTTTCTGGATTCTTGAAGAAGAGACGTAGAGATCAGATGTACTTCATGGAAAAACTTTGGTAAGTTTGCTACGATCTACAGGGATGTCAAATTTCCTACTTTAGTAGGATATCCTACCTTTTGGCTGTCAGTAATTTCTCTTTTGGCCCCAAATCTGGTATTATTTACCATTATCATACTTCAGTTTTTTGTGCTTCTAAAGAGTATGCCAGGAATTTTTCCTACTTTTTCATGGAGACATAAGAGACACGACATGATGAAATCAGGCGCTTGTCAAACAGAGCTGACTGGAGAAATCACGTGTTTTTCAACAGTGAACAAATTTTTATGGCATTTTTTTTTCTTCACCAAACCCTTCTATATCAATTTAAAAATGCATTTCAGTGTTCAATTTATTGAAATAGATCGAATAGAGGCCTTAAAATTGTAATTTAGTGGCATGGCCTAACAAGGATTAATAGGGACTTACAAAAGTGATTAGCCATTTTCTCGATAAATTCAGCTGCAGCAACAGATCACCCCTATTGTCTTTATTTGCCAATATCTCAACTTCTACTTAAGATAGAACAAATTATTTTTCCACATACAGAACAAGAAATGAGTAATCTTTAAAGCAATACCAATATCTCCTTATGCTCAAAATTTGACAAGAGCCTGATTTCATCGTGTCCGGTCTCATATTGACATCCCTGGATCTGTCTTTGGCTTAGACATGTTTTCTATAAGTCTGATGAAAAACATCCCCAATAATCCTAAACATTTCAGAACTGCTGTACCTGCTGTCTTGAAATTTGACTTGAAGGCTTCTTGTAGGATATTGATTAAATTTATGACAACCTAATTACAGAACACTCTGAGCGATTTAAGAATTACATGGATTTGGAGATAACCTGTGAATTTATATTCAGTCACATCTGTGTGAAATATAAATTTACAAGAGGATTTGATCCAGATATTATATATGTGTATATATATGTGTATTTCAAAGTACAATGCGATAAACGCCATTTTGAAAATTTTGAGTTACAGCCCTCAATATTGGGAATGGTGATAGTGCTATATGGTAGGGCTTTCCTTTCACCAGACACGACTTCCCAAAGTCTTCAGAAAATTCTAGTCCTTAATGATAAATTACTAACTGATGGAGAACAAATTGTCATTTTTCTCTAAATGGTGACTTTGGTTATGTCTCATTTTGACCCGAAACCCATCATGTCTGTTCCCTATGTGTGCATCACTAGCATGTGTTAAAAAACGCAAGTGGTATTAATCTCATTATTGTGGTCTTATAGGTTCATGATTTATTTGTCTGTTTTGACTTTTTTTGTTTTTTTTTTGTACATACTGTGGGATACAGATACGTAGTAATTGCAAATCACCTGTTGTAACAGGACTGTGTAGGATGTCTTTGTCCATGTGTAGGTCTCAGAGTCAAAGGAGTGGAAACATATCTCTCAGGTTGTTTAGCTGATTCACTTTAGGAGCCATTCACCGTTGGTACAATTCAGTATTAAGTTCTGCAATAGCAAATACAGTGCAGTCGACTTTAAATCAACTTTGCCAAGTGAATTTTTGCTTGAAAAGAAACCGTCTTAGCAGTAATGGCAGTCCTGTTATTTTTTTAGTTTGTTTAATATATATTCTAAATTTGAAAACAATTGGTTCAGAAGTAACAAATCCTTTGGAAAAAAGGTGAAATACAAAGTACATTTTGAGAAAATCACAGTTGAATTTTTGTAGTCTTTCTATACAGTCTCTTGGTGGTACTGTGGTCTTGCCATTTTGGAGCACTGGGTATATGTCTCAGGCCCCAGTCGGTATTTTCTCATATCAGAAGAGATCAGTTGTCTACAAATAACAAAAACCCAATTTTGAAATTTCGATCATAAGATGCTATGTGCAGAACCCGCTTCCGCTTTCCCTTTAATTCAGCGTTGTTAAAGTCAACCTTTTTTTTCTTTGGTTTCAACTTGACTGTCATTTACTGTTTCACATCCACATAGTCAAGACTCAGGATTAACAAATAATATTTTGAACATTCTTATGCCAAAGATTACATCGTGATTCTTTGTTAATGTCACAGAATATTTAGTATACTCTGAAAATTGTCCAACTTGTGATTCTGACTGCCAAAAATGGCAGAGATGAAGTGTATATAATTAATAGTAAACTGTGCCTTCAAGATTTAACTACAGTGCCTTCAAATTTTAATTACAATGGAAATTGCTTTATATTCTACATTGTATTTTGCTGTGAATTAAATCTTTAACTGTACATTTCAGCATTAACAAACCCATGCTGTGTGAATATATCTCTCTGTATATGTGTTAGTGGTTCTATTGACCTGTGAACCTTCTGTATGTATATATATGTAGTATGTACCTACCATGACATCTTTTCAAGAGCACAACTGTTCTGAGTGATAAATACAAGAATGATGGATGTACAACTTACATGACCCAACCACTCATACAATTTTGCTAGCTATGCAACAGCACTGATACCAAGTGAACATGTGAAAGTGTTCTGTTGTAAATAATAATGCAATCGCAGTATAGAGAATCACATGTAAGACGCTACATGATGAAATCAGGCGCTCAGGGGGACGCAGTGGCTCAATGGGTATGGCGTCTGCTCATGGAGCAAAACAGGCCGGGATCGAAACGCGGGTTCTG
>JBCAUA010733862.1:0-15137 GCA_038406235.1 Peronia verruculata | reverse complement strand
GCCATTTCCTTAACAGCTACCACCACGAGAAGGTAGAGGTCGGAGCTAGGGAGGAGGCCTCCCTTGGCTTATCGTAGCAGCTCAGGCCGAAGCCCTTGCCACCCATGTGCCTTCACATCCCAACATCAGATGGCAAACTCCGAAAAGCTACCAGATGTGCCGGGAAGGTAGCTGGTACAATACTAGAAAGCAACGTACCACTAGGGAAACTCATAGACAATGGACAGACAGAGCGGTTACTGGTAATCATACTCGCAAAGAATCGACAACAAGTTGTCTGGATCTTATTTTCCATACTTGGCAATTACCAATCATCACACTAATACTCAGATATGTGGCCAGAAATTTGCACTCATAGCTAGGTAATTCTGGTTTCTTTAGGTCGCTGATAAATCTACGGTGGACATTTCCAAGGCTTCAGATAATGAGGACTACTAGTGCGGCAAGATATCCAAGTTCACTAATGTCTTTGCCAGATGTGAAATTATTTATTAAATTTATTTTGATAACATATATCTATGTGCCCATCGAAGTGAATCCAAATTTCAACCAACTGCACTGTCCTGTTTTTTTTTGTTTTTTGTTTTATATAAATGATTGTTACGTCTGGTGTGCCACAAATAGACTCATGAAACAGAGCTTGAGTATCCTAGTGATCATGTCAGGTCTGATGGGGCCGTCTTTAATTACAAGAGTGTGTCTTTTTTTTTTCTTGCTTCTACCAGTGATTTTATTTACAATGACATTCAGGACTCGATTGTGTCTTTCTTTGATATAGATTCTTAATTTTCGTATGTCTATTTAACACATATGAGACAGTATCAGAGGCATGATTGCAGATTTTACACTGTTTTGTGTATGAGTTATTGTAATACAAATGTAAAAGGCTGTCACATTCTAATAGCTGTATTCTACATTTAACAATAAATGATTGGACATCTTCATTCCACTTATGATTTTACAGAAAACATGAAGATAGCTGCTGTTCAATTTAAGCGTTCTCTCGAATTATTCGTCCTTTGGATTGCTTACTGTTAAGTTCTTCGGTCGAATTTCTTCAGTTGTATGTGTTCATAAGTTGAGTAAAAAGTATCAGGTGAATCAAAACACATTGTGAAGTTTAAATACATGTCTTGTTTGTTCTTCTTACTGTTATCTTCTCATGCCAGCAAATTTCTTTGAGATGTATCAACACTGAATTTGGATAGGTTACTTTCGATGTCTTCATGATACTACCGTGTTGGTTGATTATGAAGTCCGCGAAGCAGGCATTGCTGAACGCTGCAAGCTATTCTTTGCTTGTTTGGAAATGCATTAATTTTGCAATCAATGTCTCGCTCTTTTTTTTACAAACATACGCATACTTTACATAAATACATATCAAGTTCTTTATTTCCAAAAACACAGATAATACATACATACACATATCAATAGACAAAAAAGAAAACAAACAAACAACAACAACAACAACAAAACTTACGGGCAGAGAGAGTCTTTGTTAGAAGAGCTTTGCAGGTAAAAAACAAATTTAGGCCCAAAATGTTCAATGCAATCAGTAAACGCCTCCATATGGTTGGCCATTTTCTCGTTATCTTCTCCACATCTTGACTGTTTGAGTTTCAGTATCGCTGATGAAGAACAAATTTCCAAGGAATATATAAATATGAGAAGCGCACGATGAAATCAGGCGCTCGTCAAATTGAACCGACTGATGAAATTCCGTGTTTTTCAAAAGTGAATGAATGTTTAACGTATTTTGTTTTCTTCACCAAACCTTCTATATCAGTCTCAAAATGCATTTCAGAGTTCAACTGACTGAAATAGAGTGAGTAAAGGCCCAAAAATTGTAATTTAGTGCGATGGCCTAACAAAGGTAAAGAAGGATTTACAAAAGTGATCGGCCATTTTCTCACTAAAATCAGCTGCAGCAACCGATCACCCCCTTTGTCTTTAAATGCCAATATTTCTTCTACTTAAGGTAGATCAATACTTTCTTTTATGCACTGAAAGGGAAATGAATAATCTTCACAATGATACCATTAACTCCATATGCTCAATATTTGACCAGCGCCTAATTGAAGAGCATTTCTTCAAAACTGGGTTCAGTCCACTTTCGTGAGAATTTTAATCAAGGTAACTATCATGCTTTAGAGGGAAAGGGCTTTCTATGGGACATTTCAGTTTCCTCAAAACCATCTTAGTTGCTGTGAAAATGGAATATAAAATAGCATCGTTTTTTCAAAAGCAGCTCAGTCCGCAAGTGACAGTTTTACAAAACAGGCCCAGTCCAAGTGCATTCGATGATGCGGTCTGTGTTGCTTTCTTCATCCACTGCTAACTCTCACCTGCACTTAGTACCCCCCTATTGCCAGCCGACACCGTCCTGCACTTCCCTACAGGCAATCACAGGTGTCAACTGTCACTCAATGTTACTAACTGTTACACAATCAAGCAGATTATACGGCTCATTAAAATTTTGGGCTCTCATCGCTCAGGTATTCTCTAATCATAAGCTTGTTGAGTCTATCACAAGATTCTGCGTGTGGTCATAAAACGCTGATCAGTGGTCAAAACATCTGATCAAAGGAAAAAAGGAGGGTGATTGGTGTTGGGCTGACAATAGATCCTACGCACATGAGAGGCACTTCAGATGAAAAGTACATGTGTATACCTAGACCGATTTTTGGACAGGCCTCATACCGATGTTAGCAGTGAAGTGGTTAAGAAAGATAAAATTAAATGATGGTTTAAATTCCCATGAGTTCTTTTTCTCTCTCCTCACTCTTTTTTGACATAAAAAATGATAAAACGCTTCATGGTATTCCCTGGATGTAGCATTTGAAAAATCCACATTCATCTTGCTATGAAATAAATCACTTGATAGTTAACATTGAAAAAGAAAATAATAATTAAAAGATACAAAATACAAAAACTATTACATTCTGTTAATGAACACTGCCAGGGAACAATTTTTGTTCATCCTGCTGTGAAACAAATCACTCATATTACATGATCTACTTACAACAGCAGTAAAATAAGCTGTTCTTTATATATATATATATATTTTTTTTTAATTGTAGGTAAGACAACTACTATATTCTTTTTTCACCTGTGTCAGCTCACTACAGAAAACCCTGTAACACATTCATAAAGACTGAAACATTTTAGAAACAACCAGATGTATTCACCAACAGAATTCATTCACTGGATCTTTAAAACTCGAAACCAAAAACCTCAACACTGGGCCATCATAATCTACTTCAATAAGCTTATCATCAAATTTAAAGTGAAAGTCATTGAAAGATTATTTAAAAAAAAACAAAAAAAACAGCAAAATATTTGTTTTTATCACCATATAACAGATTATTTCATCTCAAAGTTTCACCAAAACCAGCTCAATCCAATGGAATGAGCCAACTTTTGGAAAAAAAAACTTTGACTTTTAAATCAGTGTTAGGCAATCAATATTTCAGATAGATTTCTACAACTTGGAGTATGATTAATTGAAGCTTGAGAACTTCACATGTGCATTACAAAATCTAGAGAAAAACATTATTTATATATACAGCCCTACAGTCCGTCATCGGTGATTACAATATGAACGCCAGCCTTATCCAAGTGATCAAACATTGATACAACAAGACAACACATACAGTATTACAGTATTAGTGAAATGTACTGTGTATGTATGTCAGGGACGTCTCCTCTTCCCAGCTTTATAAGACACATGAATATTCCTGCAAACCATTATAAAGACGCCTTGAAGATGACACGGGTATGATAGCAATTAGTGATGGAACCTTATAAACCTGAAATTTTAAGAAGACTTGGATCATTTTCCAACACAAAAAGAATAGAGGGTTGAGCTGGTTCAACACCTTTATAGAGATGACTCGACATTTGCCATGGAAATCAACGTTTAGAAGACAACGCTTTGGAACTACAGCATACAAGGTATTTCTTCTGAGATTTTAATGAATGGAACAGGCACAGGGACTATGTGGAACCTTTGATATTTCTTGTTTCGATCATATCAAATGAATATTTTTAGCAAAACTCCAAAGGCGCAGAACCTTTACTAGCAAGACTGGAGCTTACATGAAAAGTCAAGAAGATCAATTATCCATCTTTTGGGACACATGTAATGTCAGCACGAGGTAAGTTTATGAAATGTCGACACTCAATAAATCAGATTTACAAAGACGAATTCTTGCGACAGAAATAATGTCCTATAGGTAATTCCTTGAATTAAAATAGAGAGCCAAGGTAACAAATATTGACGCCAAGAAGAGGAACCAGAAACAATTTAACTTACAGGAATTTTCGCAGCCCTTAAAAGAAAAGATAATATATACCTCAGAAATGCTCTCCATACATTGAAGCTTCGCAAAAATCATCTTACACAGCCCAGTCAAAGGCAGTTACAATTAAGGAAGACATAATAGAGATGGAAACGCAACAACCAGAACAATATCAAACTATAAACTAACAGGACAGCTGTCGATTCTCAATGCCCAGTACCATTATTTATATACCAATCAAAGAATGGACGAATTAAAGGATAGACAGTTTGATGAGTGGGTGGAGAAAAGAATGGATGATGGATGACAGACAGAATGAATGGATTGATAAAGGCATGGATGGATGGATGGGCGGTTGGATGGATGGATGATGGATGGATAGACGAATGGATGGAAGGATGGATCGTTGAATGGATGGATAAATGGATGGATCGACAGATTGATCTATCGATTGAGGTTTGATGGATGGTTTAATGGACGGATGGATACATAGGTGGAAAAGTGGGTGGATGAAAGGATTGACTGGCATTACCTTCTCGCCCCATTTGTGAACAGCTAAAGTTGTAGGAGAAGCCGTATCTGTTGGCAGTGTAGTCGATGGTTTTGTTTTCACAGTTAGGCCTTTGCTCTGTTATACACTGTTTGATAGTGTTTCTGGTGGAAGATGTAGCCGTAATGGTGATGGTGGTAATTTTGATAGAGGTGTTTTTGATGCTGATGATGGTATTGGTGATAAAGATTTTTTATATGTTTACTTTGATGCTTCTGAGGAAGAACGAATTCGGTCAGAAAATTTGGCACTTACTTTTAACATCAAGATCAAGCTGTTATATAATGTTATTTGCCTTTCTTGATCTGTTCAGTTAGTTGCCGGTGCGACAGTTTTATGATATTTTCTAAAATGATAGTGAGGATTACCATATCACTGGATAAATTTTTAATTCCTTAGTGGTGAACTAATGGATGGATGGAGAGATAGGTGAAGGGATGGATGACTAATTTATTAATAAATGGATGCATGTAATTTGATGGGTGGACGGCTGGCTGGCTCGATAGATGGATGGGCAAATGGATAGATAGAGGGACAAGGGAGGCATTGATAGGGCGAGGGAGGGAGGAGAGATTTCTGTATTCATTTATGAACAATGCATGACACGATGGTTGGTAAATGCGTGAATATATTAATGCATTGGTAGAGGCATGGATGGGTATATGAATCGTTAGGTAGATATCTCTTTCCTAATCCAACAAGCTTCATCTATGGTTCAATTCTCCAGTATCATTTAGTCTCCTGCTTGCACATTCTTCCAGCCAGACTTTCCATCAGTGACATTGAAATACTTACTGGCAATGCTCCCAGATGTCTTCTGAACTCTGGATGTTTCTGCCATAAGGGGGGCCAGACAGTAACCAGTACATGTTGGCGGAACAGCCCAGGGGCTTATAGCAGAATTGTTCTCTAACGGTGACGTTCTTGTCCGCTGTAGATCAATGGATAATTTAGATAGGGATAGGCCTACAATATACATCATTTGTCGTTTATCTGTTTTTCTCTAGCATCAAACTGCATCAATAACAAAAGCAAACCTTTCTTTTTCATTTTAAGTGCTCATGTAAAGAAGGTCACTCGACATAGAACGGTTTGTTTTAAAGTGGCAGGAAGAAAAATAGGTGAAATGTCAGATTTTCAGATATGCTGAATACGATAGAGTCAAATAGATTTTACGCCTAAAAGAACAACAGAGTGATGGAGAGCTTTTATCAGTTAGTCAGTCTACCAATATATAAATATTGATATATATATATATATGGTTCGATATTTATATATATCTTTGATACGTTTTTGTATGCTATGCTACCATAATATTATTAAAATTATTCTATATTATTCTTTGTAATTCCCTTTTCACTGGTCAGATAAGGGCAATTCTTAATCCTCCCAGGCCCAAATGTGCCCGCTCCTGAATTACTCTGGAGCTGAAATTTTGAATCGGCTGTTTCCGTCTAAGTTCAGACAAGACTATTAGTAAAGTTCTATGTCCTGCATTGAAATTTATGTTGAAGACTTACCTTTGAACTGTGTAACTGTTCTAGTAATGACGCGCTGCCCCCCCCCCTCCCGCACAAACTGGATCAATCGCCTATTCTACCTAACATAAATACCATCTAGGCCAGGAGTAGATATTTATAATCTACTTCCCATCCCGGACCTTTGAAGCCACTAATCATGTTTATCCGGACTGTTTCCAACTAACAGTTGTGCAAGAAAAACGGCCTTTTATTACAGGGTGTATTAATTTCAAGTTCTAAGTGCCTGCTTTGATTCTTAACTATATTTCTAAATTGTATCATCGATACAGTTCTATTTGATGTAGTTTAAGTCCCCCATAAGTGCACGCAGACTACAATTTTGTTTAATTGTTTCAGATTTTAATTTGCAAATATTTTATATTCGTTTCATTACTTCACATGGCGAAGTCGTCAGCCAGCTGTAAAATCTTGACGGTTTCATTTTTAAATGTATATATCCAAAATCTTTAACTAATATATCGCTGGTGGAGTGATGAAACCTGGTAACCCCAGAAAAGAAAATTTTACAGGAGAGAGAAAAAACTGATTTACGATTGAATAAAAAGGCATTTACGAATCAAAATTGCTACAGATAAGAGAAAACACCTTTTCAACTTAGTTATCGCTGAAAAATGACTATTTTACAATCTACATGAGTATACGGTGGGAAGCGAGGTTTCTTTACATTATTTTTGTCGTGATGAAACCACGTAACCAACGGGCGGGAGGGTTGCGAGGTTTCATCACGACAGAGTTTTTGGATTGCGAGTTTTCAGGCAGCTTATTTGGTTGTGTGTAGGAAGCGTGATTTTTTCGTAGCAACAGAAACTGATAAAGATATTTTTGTTCAAAACCAACTTGAGTCCCGGCAAACTCAAGTAAATACATGTTGAAGTTTCGAAGGAGCAATGGTGACTATAGAACACATTCAGATTTGAGATTAGTGTAGTTTGTATCAGTTAAAGAAAACAACAACTCATTATTAAAGAACAATTTGTCGTCTATGGAACGGTCGTAGTGAGGATTCCTCAGTGATCCGGATTTCTGAATTCCGTTTAGGAAAACAGGGTTTCTCATAAACAACTCACCCAGTCCTGTTAAATTTTGGATTTTTTTTTTTTTTTTTGCACACTGGTATCTTGTGGCTTTCCTTTTTCAGTGTGTATTTGGAGATGTATTCCCCCTGCTTTTTTTCTGAATAGCTTCTCTTAGTTTAGTCTTTGTTCATTATTCCGAGATACATCATCGGTCCATCTATCCATCCATGGATCCATCTTTTCACCCATACATCCATCCATGCATCCATCCATCCACCCTGATATGAATGCATACATACATGGATACGTGCATGTATACTTGCACACATACAAGTATTATATGCATGCATCCATGTAAACATGCATGCATACCTACATAGCTAGGCCTTACATACCTACATTCATACCTACATACCCATCTACCTACATACATACATGCATACATACATGCATGCATACATACATACATACACATATACATACATACATACATACATACAAACATACATACATACATACATACATACATACATTCATACATAATACATAGATACATACATACGTGTATAAATACACACATACATTACATACATACATACATACATAAATACATACATACATACATACATACATGCATACATACATACATACATACATACATACATACAGATAAACGTACATACATGCATACTTACACACAAATAGATAGACAGGATGGACAGGCAGATTTACAGACTGACAGACATACAGACAATGAGATAGACAGACAGACACTTGCAGATAAAGAGAAAGATGAACAGAGATTATTTATTTCATATTTGCTGTTTTCTTGTTAAAGTTCAGATCTGAATCACAGGTATAAAGTCAACTTTACATCAAAGCTGATCTTGTTCCTTTCTTCTCTGTGTTCAACAAATTCTTTCTGTCTACCCAACTTTTTCTGACTTATTACTGACACTTGTAAAATTTCCCCACTGCCTCATTCTGTCTCCTCCTCGAAGCTTTGGAAAGATAATACTTTGAAATATTGGAAAAAAGAAATTATTGTATAATAAATCACCATTTCTCTTCTCTTTTCTTTGTTTTGATCCATTTTTAGCTCTCCTCTTTTTCTCTATTTCCTTCTTCTTTTCGTTCTTTCTTCATTTCTTTCTTCTTGGTTACCTCTTCTCTTTCTTTCTTTCTTTCTTTCTTTCTTTCTTTCTTTCTTTCTTTTCTCAACTCTTTTGTTACATAGCATTTCTGTCAATATTTATGTCTGAGTGTTCGTGTGTATTTTTCCATCCCCACCTCTCCGTTCTTGTCTCTCCCGATCTGTGTTCATTTATTTATTTCTTCGATTTTTGCCTTCATCTTTTTTTTTTTTTATTTTCTTCGAGAATGAGCGATGTAAGTCAAGGATTGTGAGGAATCCACAGTGGATTGAGAGAGGAAAGGAGGAATTGGTGAAAAAGAAAAAAGAAGGCAGGAACTGGAAAAGGAAAAGGAATGAGAGAAAAACGAAAGAAAAAGAAAGAAAGAAAGAAAGCAGAAAGAGAAAGATAGCAGAGAGAAAGTGAAAAAAAAAAGAGAGAGAGAGAGACAAAGGAAGAAGGAAAACAGAAAAAGAGAGAAGAAACAAACGAGAGAAAGGATGAAGAAAGACAGAAGAATGATAAGAGATAGAAGATACAGATAGAAAGAAAGAGATGTCACATAGAAGAAAAGAAACAATGAATGAAAGAAAGAAAGAGAGATCAAAAAAGAAAGAAAGGATGAAAGCAGGGATAGGTAAGGCGAGGGACTTTGTTTCCACATTCCCTGTCTGTCTATCTGTCTGACTGTGTGTGCGTGAGAGAGAGAGAGAGAGAGAGAAACAGCGGCAGAGATGAAGGGATAGATATTTCAGGTGTGAGAGATTGACTGGCAGGCTGCCTGTGAGTAGAACATGATCTTATACCTCCTCTAAACTACTCTCTTCTTTTCTTCCTCCTCCATTTCTCCCCTTCCTACCACCTGAAGTTTTATTCTTTTCATATTTCACTGTTTATGACGTCTCTCCTCCGATTCTGAGAGAGGGAGCAAATTAAGGGTGGGGAAACAAAAAGAGAGACTGAGCGACAGAGAAAGAAAGGAAGGAATGAGAGATTGGATGGAAAGGAAGGAAGGAATTAGTGAACAGAGGCAAAGGAAACAAAGAACGAAGTAAAAAGCAGCTTAATTACTGTAGACACTTCAAAAACGAGACAAACATCCAATAAGATTATAAAGTGTAATTTATTATAGGAGACTAAACAGATATTCTGTTTATTGCAAGCCAGTAGTACTGATCTTCACATCTCTTATTGATTGGGGGGAAATATGAAATGAGAAAAGCTTTATCAGATTCAAAATTTTTATCAGGAATAGTCGTAATAACTCTGATGTATTTAGTTATTGATTGATTGATTGATGATCGATTGATTGATTGAATGACTGACTG
The DNA here is from genome assembly GCA_038406235.1 of Peronia verruculata. Lineage (NCBI taxonomy): Eukaryota > Metazoa > Mollusca > Gastropoda > Systellommatophora > Onchidiidae > Peronia > Peronia verruculata. The sequence goes on along the minus strand of JBCAUA010733862.1, from coordinate 5,268 downwards.
ATAGAGTAATCGATTAACCGATTGATTGATTGATTAAATGATTGATTGATTAATTGATTGATTGAGTGAGTGAGTGAGTGAGTGAGTGTGAGTGAGTGAGTGAGTGAGTGAGTGAGTGAGTGAGTGAGTGAGTGAGTGAGTGAGTGAGTGAGTGAGTGAGTGAGTGCGTGAGTGAGTGAGTGAGTGAGTGAGTGAGTGAGTGAGTGAGTGATTGAGTGGGTGAGTGAGTGAGTGAGTGAGTGAGTGAGTGAGTGAGTGAGTGAGTGAGTGAGGGCATTCGTTAATGATTGGTTGATTGATTGAGTGATTCAGTAGGTGAGTGAGTGAGTGAGTGAGTAAGTGAGTGAGTGAGTGAGTGAGTGAGTAAGTGAGTAAGTCAGTCAGTCAGTCAGCCAGTCAGTTAGTGAATCAATCTGTCTGTTATTCAGTCAATCAGTCAATCAGTCAGTCAGTCAGTAAGCGATTGGCTGAGGGAGTGAGAAAAGTGTCGTGAAATTTCAAGAAGGTGGTACAGGACGAGCATACTTAACTAGAGATGAAAAAAAATTAATAAAATAGTGAAAACTTTTTAAAAACCCGGATACAAAAACAACAAGAGAAATAAAGTATCTATATACACATTTACTAGTCTCGATCTTTAAAAAAGCGCAGAAAATGCAATTCGCTCGAAATAATTTACTGGGTTGTAAAAACAACAACATAAAGCCGGAGTGCCCAACTAGTTAGACTTTACATAAAGTCCTTACCCACCTTAATTAAAGCAACCCACAAGCAAAGCTCTGCTCACTGTGCTGTGAGTGTAACGTATTTCGACAAAACGGCTCTTCCGGGAAACTCTCTGTTTCCAAGAATTTGCCATTTAGTCACACAATTTCTCTTTAATCACACAGTGAACACAGTGAAATTGTTAGAGAAGAAAAAAAAAAAAAGATGTTTAACATTCAACGAATTGTATTTTACTCTATGGAACTCGATGGAAAATCTTAATAATTGGATGTTAGCATTTAAAGCCAAGTGCTCCTAAATATATAGGCTATAATGATGAAAAATCGAAATGTTATTCTTAGTTTAATTATGCTCGTTTTGGCTTCCTTATCCATTCATATATCTGGTTTCTGTACTAACATGTTATGAAATTAGTTTTAAAGTAATTTGTTGGCCATTTTTCCTGTGCACTGTTTCCTCAAAATGATTACGTCTGGGAATTGATGCATAAAAATGTCTTGTTTTTCAACTAAATAGGCTGAAATTTTAGCGCAATGAAGTTAAAGGTTTTTTTTTTTTTTTTCTTAATTATATTCAGGCTAATTCGTTAAAGTTTAGATATTGAAGTAAGTACATTTGACAAAATCAATGAAATTGTATTATCTGGTTGAGTAATTTGCAATTAAAATGTGAGCTAACTGAAATATTGAAAAAAAAAAAAAAAGAAGAATGTGTACAGACTTGCACTTCAGTCCTTAATTTGTATAGAGGAAATTCTATAGCATCTGATGAGATAAAAAGACAATAAAGCCTTGAACAAAAAAGCTGGACAGTTAAAAACAAACAATCGTACAGACAAACCAAACAAACAAACACACAAAAAAAAATTGAATAAGTATAATAAACAAAAAACAAAATGAATAAATAATAAATAAATAAATAAAAATATACCCAAACAAGCAAACAAACAAAAAATCAAACAAACAAAAATCTAGTTCCACGCACTCGGCCTTATCAAGTGAAATCAACCTTTCATCAGTGTTTTATTTATTTATTTATTTTTTTTTATTGACCTTATTCACCAGCACACAGCCTTAATAGAACTGTGATAAAGAGGAGATTTTGTTAGAGTATGCTAGCACTGTCACCATAGCAAGAGACTAATGACGTGACGTCACATCTAATACGTGGGAATTGGGAATATTGGGCCGTGTACGCCATTAAGGGACTGGACGCTGCGTAATATTGATCGAAGACTTAATTACTAATTGGTGTATCATTACTTGATTTTGCGACTCGCTGATTCTCTTAAAATTACCCCCCTTTTTACCCCATTCTCTCTGGTACTTCAGCATAATAACGACTAATGGACATTTGCCATTGCCCTACATCGCTGACTTTACAGACTGTTTCACTTAAATCTAAGTTCAATTGCCCGTACCTGTCGGCAAACATTTCTACCATACCTTACCCTGGGGACTTGCCCGGTATAATAATGGTGATCATTGAAATTGAGAATAATTAATTTAAGCCTCAAAACAGAAAACATCAACAACATCAACTTGTAGTAAGTGTCGTTCGTTCAGCATTACATTTCATAGATAGATATATCTCTGGATCAGCCTTTAATTTGACATGTAAATGTATCCACTGTGTTAGGCACAATCTAGCCATAATCGGGCTCATTCCAACACAACGCCAGCTCCAAAAACAACAAAACAACAGCTTCTACAACAACAACTACAACAACACCAGCAGCAGCAGCAGCAGCATGGCAGCAGTAGCAGCAGCAACAATAACAACAACAACAATAACTACTACTACAACAACAACAACAGCCACTACAACAACAACAGCAGCAACAGCAACAACAACAACAACAACAACAACAACAAGGAGTCCTAAATATAAAAGGAAAAGAGTGGAAGGTTGAAAGGTTAAGCTCAAGCATTTTGCAATAATTCTCTGCTTTAACTCTAACATTCATATTTTACGGCATACTAAGACCCATACGCACAATAAATTCTTTTTCTTAACGTGTACGCTGGTCAATTTCTGAATTTTATGATGGGATGGGTTTGTAATGGCTGAATTTGGCCACATAAACAAATAACCAAACAAACAACAACAACAACAAAAAAAAAGCACAAAAACAAACAACTTAGCGAACAAAAAAAGAAAGAAAGAAAGAAAGAAAGAAAGAAAGGAAGAAAGAAAGAAAGAAAGAAAGAAAAGAAAGAAAGAAAGAAAGAAGAAAGAAAGAAAGAAAGAAAGAAGAAAGAAAGAAAGAAAGAAAGAAAGAAAGAAAAAAAAAATCGCAATCCCTCTATGATGAACTTGGTGTCCTAATCCATCCTTGTTCTTGATCTTTTTTAGTTGTTGTTGTTGTTTATTGCTGTTGATGTTGTTTCTGCCTGTGCATTTTGTTCATAAAGTTATGGTTGTCGATGTCATTGAGGAGATAACACTGTCGTCACTGTTTTTTTTTTTTTTCATCGTTGTTATTTCATGTCTTTGCTGATGTCATGGATGATAAAATGCTGATAATATGATTGCTGTCATTGGTGATAATTATGATTGCAACTAGGGTAAAGTTTGTTTTGTTACTTTGGTACTTGTCTTTTCGATTTATTCTGAGATTACTGATGATAATCTCTGTAATATTGTTTTTTTAACTAATTCAAGCTGACAAGGTGATCACAGGCTTAAAAACTACAAACCCTACAATATAGTATAAAAACAATGTTTTAGATCCAAATGATCAGCTTTCTGAAACTTACATAACCATTAACACAACAGGGGTTTTATTATGGAGAAGGTCTCCAGGCGTAACGATTCTTGGTGACACTGAACCCAGGCCCTTGACGCCGAGTGAGTGAGACTGTCTCTGTGCACTGGATTTTTACAACTTTAATCTCTTTTATGCACAGATTTTTTTGTGCACGATATCTCAAAGTCCTGCAGCGATAGGGAAATGGCGAAGCAACAGGTGGAGGTGACCAGTGGACGTTGTAGGCATGATCCTGCACGTAGGCGACCCACAAACAAATGGTGACTCATCTCTGTGCCCCGGGGCAGCAGAGACGTTCGGGCTTCAGAGCCACAGGTAGGCGACCCACCCACCCACAGACAGGTGGTCGCTTATTTCTGTCACCGGGGCAGCACACTGAGCACAGACATTCGGACTCGCCACAGGTAGGCGACCCACCCACTCACAGACAAGTGGTCACTTATTTCTGTCCCCGGGGCAGCCGAGACGTTCGGAATCCAGAGCCACAGGTAGGCGACCCACCCATCCACAGACAAGCGGTCGCCCATCTCTGTGAGCGGGGCAGCAGAGAGGTTCGGACTCCAGAGCCACACGTAGGCGACCCACCCACAAACAGGTGGTCGCCCATCTCTGTGCCCTTGACAGTTGAGACGCTCGGACTCCAGAGCCACACGTAGGCGACCCACCCACCCACAGACAAGAGGTCGCCCATCTCTGTGCCCGGGGCAGCAAAGACGTCCGGACTCCAGAGCCACATGAGAGTCCACTCCTAGATACGTGCTGAGAGACAACCAACAATTGTCACAGATATACAGGGCGCCTCAAAAAGTACCATACAGTTATTTGTCATGAAGATTTATTATGATTATGTACGTTGTGGAAATCTGGTCCTTGTTTCAATTGCAGGAACAATGACAGTCTTCAGTTTGTAGGGGAGGGGCAGTATAAAAAAAAATGACAGTTTCTTACTAAAGTATTACAAAAAAGTGTTATAAACAGTTCATTCACACAGAATTTAACCATTTTCAATGTCTATAGCAACAATGATATCCATATATGGCAAATCATGGGGGAAGAAAAAAAGAATGAATAACGATTAATAGCGAGGAAGACAATTGGGATTGAGGCTGCATTTATAATAATAGTTAATTGTTACTGACAAACTCACCAACTATTTCTAGCTACATCCGTCCATACTCATTACGTAGTCCATGCTGTAGGTTTATACACACCAACCTGTTATGTTTGTTTGTGTTGGGGTTTAACAGCACATCAGCATGATCAGGAGTATCTTGTACCAAACACGGTAAGAGACGTTTACGCGTCAAGACGAAGAGAGGGAAAGAGAGTGGGACAGAAGACAGGAGCAAAGAAAGATAGAAGAGGTGTCCCTGTGATGGGTGGACAAGCATAATGCAGAGAAAATGATATACAGACAGAGGTAGACATATAGAAATGGAAGGAGGCAGAGGAAGATGGAGGAAGAGAGAGAGAGAAATAGAGACAGATAGGTCAACAAAGAGAAACAAAAAACTGACAGAGAGATGAAGTGAAAGAATCAAAACAGATGTTAAAGTTAATAAAGAGAGAGAGGGGGGAGAGACAGAACGAGAGGAGGGAGAGAGAGAGAGAGAGACGTGCGCAATAGAAATATATAGTGATAAGAGAAAGAAACAACGAGAGAAAACAAATAAAGAGATTTAAGAGGGAAAATATGAAATATGGAGAGGAAAATGTTGGGCCTAAAACAGATAGACAAAATACCAAACTCCACAATTAGGGAAAGAACTAAA
>JBCAUA010733641.1:0-15138 GCA_038406235.1 Peronia verruculata | reverse complement strand
TGTCTGTCTGTCTATCTATCTATCTATCTATCTATCTATCTATCTATCTATCTATCTATCTATCTATCTATCTGTGTTTGTAGGGGAGTGTCAGTTGCAATATCTGGACTTGTCTTCCATACCTCCTGTTGCTTTTCATCCCCACTATACTACTCTCTACCCTGCCACTAACAGTGTCTGTCTACCTTCGTGTCCAACTATCTGTTTTTTTTTTTTTTTTACTCCTGTCTCTTAATTATTTCGTCTGTATCCAGTCAGACATCTGTCTGTCTATCTCGGCAAGTAAACGCATTGTCTGGCAGTCCCGACACAGAAAATTAAATATTAAAAAAAAAAAAAAAAAAGGGCACAGAATCACCGACTCAGCTGTTCTCTCTCTCTCTCTGTTCATTTCTGCCAAACCCATTACTTCCTTTCAGTCTCATATGCACTGCCATTCTTGCCTGTCTGCCAGTTGATCCGTCCGTCAATCTGTTCATTTATCAATCGATTGTTCCCGGCTCCCTGTCTTTCCCCTTTTCCCTCATGCCATATTCATTCCGCCTGTGGAGACCCGGGGTTTATAAGTAAGTTCATTGCTTCCACCTGCAGGCGGTGTAAGCCCAAAATCGGTGGGATGTCTCTCGTGGAGTGGAATCCTCGACATTTCAGGGGAGATATCTCTTCTCACTCTCTCTCTCTCTCCTTGCTCCTGTCTTCTGTCCCAGTCTCTCTCCTCTCTCCTTCTTGACGTGTCAAAGTATCTTGCCGTGTTTAACACAATATTAGCCGTGATCGCGCCGATGTGCCGTTAAACCACAAACAAACAAACAAACAAACAAAACTTGTCCACCTTCTATTTCGTTCCAGGTCTTTTCAAGCTATCCTGCGACTTACACAATAAGTTTACACTTTTCTTTATTTCTCTCTCGTTCTCTCTCTCTCTTTCTCCTGGTGTTGACCAATTCGTGTGCCCTTTCCTCCCCTCACGACCTGGCCCAGACCATCACTCACCCTCGCTGTCTTCCTTTCACGTCAGTCACTGTCCGATACCCCGCCATGTCCCTGCCAGGGTAGGAAACCTTTGCCAGTCCCCGGCCCGACGTAATGGCCTGGGCTTCCAGACTGAGAAAGTAGGCCACTGGGTCAGTGTGTCAACCAACTGTCCTTGGCACCAAGTCTCCAGGTGATTGACTTCACCTCTTGTAGGGTTCGGGTATTAAGTGCAAGGCGCCAGGAAAATGGAACCCGAGTCGAAAGGGAGGGAGAGAGCGAGAGAGAGAGAGAGAGACGGGGAAAGATTCAGAGAGAAGAGGGAGAGAGAGACGTGGGATAGAGAGAGGGCACTTGCGAGAGAGAAGGTGGGCGAGGCGAGAGAGAGTGTAAGCAAGAAAGCGAGAGAGCAATCAAGAGAATCAAGGCCAGAAAAGAGAGAGAAAGACAGAGAATGGAAGACGGCAAGAAAGAAAAACTGTGAGAAAGAAAGCGAGAGAGAAGGGCTATAAGAGGAAAAGACAGATAGAGAGGGGACGAATGTGAGAGATAGAAAGACATGCGGGAAGAGAGACGACAAAAAAGAAAAAAAAAGGCTGAGAGAGAAAACGAGAGATGAAGGGAGAGAGAGAGAGAGAGAGAGAGAGGACAGAGGTGGGAGTGCCTGGGAAATAACATGAGAGAGAGAGAGAGAGAGAGAGAGGACAGAGGTGGGAGTGACTGGGAAATAACATGAGAGAGAGAGAGAGAGAGAGAGAGTGAGAGAGAGAGAGAGAGAGAGAGAGAGGCGAGACGGAAGAATGAAAAAGGCATGACAGAAGACCCAGAACATTCCAGTGCCATTAAAAAATCTGGAGCGTTTCTGACGGAGAATGAAAACGAAACAAACTAACAAACAGTAATTATGTCCTCTATGAAAACGCCCTGGAGCGGGGTGAAACCCAAGTAACGGCGTCTCGCTTGCTCGCTCTCTCTCTCATTAAGATCCTGTTCCCAAATTTTTGATGACTTGACAAACACTGACATCTGGCCCTTCAGACACAAGTTCGGTCAGTCGGTCACTCGGTCAGTTAATCAGTCAAGTCAATCAGTCAGTGGGCCAGCAGGTCATTTCAAAGAGCAAACAGGAAGTTTACACATCTCCGACCCCAGGAAACCTCACGGTGGATGACCAAACTCATTGAGGACAACTAAAAGCCGGAAACTGCCGAAGCCCCTAAACAGCAGACAGTGTAAATCAAAAGTATAAACTGCGTGGACAAGATCTGTCCACAGCTAAGTCGTATCAAATATTATTCTGGAAAGTTCTGACAGTACCTCATTATAACGACTGTAGATGAGTAGAAGGCGAAGAGAGAAAACGTTTTTGTCTCTTACTGATCTGTCGAATGACGATTAGATCACTTTGCTTCTCAGTCTTTTTTCTTCTCGTGACTATTCTTACTATTGTTTCATCTTGGAGAGCTGGGGCTGCTGTTAACGAAAAGGTCGACTTTCGCTGTGTTTAATGCATAAGAAATGTGTTCGACATCAATAACAAACAAAGCAGCAATAACTGTAATAACGACAACAACAACAATAAAAACAACACCCCAAAAAAATCAACAGGACAAACCACTCGATTTTCTCACTTATACAACAACAATAGCGTCAACAACAACAACAACAACAACAACAACAACAACAACAACAACAACAACAACAACAACAACAAAACAACAACAACAACAACAACAACAACAACAACAACAACAACAACAACAACTCAATTTCACTCCTCTTCCCATGGCGTCCTTTCCCCAACCCTGTTCTCTATACAATTAACCCTCATAAAATCACCTCAAGGCGCAGTGGCTCAGTGGTTCAGAGGGTGAAAACAACTCACGTCGGTGAGGTTGCGGGTTCTGCACGACTCGCGGGTCCTTTCATCCGGGGATGGAAGGACACGAAGACCGAAAGACTTGCATTTTTTTTTTTTCAGTGACTCAACGGCCCCCTGGCTTCCGAGTGAGGAAGCCCGACGTCTAGCCTTCTCAGATAAAGGCGAATACATTTCGTGTGTACGTTACGCACGTTAAAGAACAAAAATAAATGGCAGTTCAAAATCGATGGAAGAGTAGACTGAGTGCGGCTGTGCCGGCAAAATTTCCAAATTTCTACTCACAAAATTTCTCAGGAAAAATTGGCATTTTCTAAAATCCGAGATAATCCTACTTTCTCAGGACTGAAAGGGTTAAGAAAAACAACACCTCAACAATAGACAGCCTTTCACACGTAGCTGATAGACCAAATAGGAACGTGACGTCATCACCAGTTTCCCATATGAAGCCGCTGCTGCAGCCTGAAATCAAAAGTACTGATGTTGAGAAAAACATCCTATTGATTGCGATCTGTCAATGAGGACCCAGAGGCCATCACATCCCACTCGATATGATTATCTGACAAAGAAAACGGCGATAACGGTCGCCTCAATAATCGACGTTTAATTTGTTCTCTCACGGATGAGCTGAAGCGTTTGTGCCAGAACCATCGTCTAGTCCTATCCCGGAGTCTGATACTCCGAGAGTGTAAGCAAGACAGCGAGATAGCAATCAAGAGAGACAAGGCGTGAAAACAGGGAGAGACAAAGAGAATGAAAGACAGCAAGAAAGAAAGACAGTAAGAGAAACAAGGGCTGGAAAAGGGAAAGAGAGACAGAGAATGGATGAATGTGAAAGAGAGACAGACGGGAAGAGAGACGACAGAAAACAAAGCTGAGAGAGAGAGAGAGAGAGAGAGAGAGAGAGAGAGAGAGAGAGCACGAGGAAACGCGAAAAAAAAAAGAGGAGAGAGATAGAAAGAGACAGATAGAGAGAGATAGAGAGAGATAGAGGAAACGTGAAAAAAGAAAGTGGAGAGAGAGAGAGAAAAAGATGATAGGGATGGAGAGACAGGAGAAGAAATAACATGAGAGAGACATGGAAGACGGGATAAAGACACGACAGATGAGGCAGACCTTCCCGATACCAATAAAATATGGCAGTCGGAGTCAAAGACTAATGGGAAATGTTTTAGACCAGCCTTTGTTATTTCCCTTTGCCAGGCATGATGGATGTTGAACAAGCAGCACCCCCCCCCCTCCCCCAGGGGGCCCGGGTTATATAAATAGGCTCTTTGCTTCCACCTGCAGGTGGTGAAAGCCCGCCATCGGTGGGATGTCTCCCAAGGAATGCCACCCTCGACGTTCCAGGTGAGACATCTCTTCTCTCTCCTTGCTCCTGTCTTCTGTTCCGCTTTCTTTCCTCTCTTCTTCTTGACGTGTACACGTGTTTTACCGTGTTTGACACACTGTGGCCCTAATCGTGCTGATGTATCGTTAACCCCCCCCCCCCGAAAAACAACAACAACAACAACAACCAAAAATGGGCCTCTTAAAAAAACCAAAAAAAAAAAAAAAAGGGAATGCTGGTATTATTGGTTTCAATGGACATTTAATCTAATCGCGAGAAAGGAGTTCACGACTAAATATATACATATTAATTTTTAGACCTGAAGAGGATGGCAGAAGAATAAATAGGTGGACAATATGAAAGGCTGGATAGGAGCTATTGTTGCTGCAAACCACATTCAAACAATAGACCGACAGAGACGGAGGGAATCGTCAGATCAAGTGTCTTCAATGGTGACCTAAAAATCCGCACCGTTACGGCGCTACTGCATATTCATGTACGCTGTTTATGCAAATTAGATATACGCTGATAGGAATGACTTTTCCGTCAGCGAGAGTAATCAGTGACTTCTAAAAATTAACATTGTAAGATCTGACAAGGGATCAATGAAGCAATAAATATAAGCATATATTTCTTTTATGGCATAAATAGCAGCCATGGCTATCAACTTTCTTATTTCAATATCGGACAAGGAGAGGGGACGTTATAGATATAACACGATATATTTTATGATTGCTATCTTTGCCAGTACCGAAAGCAAATAAGAACTTTCATTCAGTCATATCATTAATCCTATAGACGTATTGAAAGGGCCATGACTAGCCGGACTTACGACCGTGTAGTCTCGAAGTCTAGCTGGATCTCAGTCGGTATCTATCATTTCTTAGAAGTGAATGAAAGACATGAATGAATTCTTGCAAAAACTGACTTTCTGGCATTGGCTTCTCACACTTTGATGGTCCCTAAACCGTGTCCATTGGTACATAGACGGTAAATCGAATTGATGTAACGTTTTTATATCACTACAATAATGAGCAAACACCACATTATGATGCGTTTCAGCCTTGTATGTAGCGATCACTTACAACAGGCGATTCCCTTCACTTCAAAAGAAGCATATCAAATAGTAGACTTAATCGCATATGTCAAGTGGTCAGGCAGGAGGACCGCTGCAAGCTCTGAGACTCAGGGGTCAAAGCAGAACATTGAGGGTGTACATTTAGATTGATAAAATTTTATTTTAGCTCCAAATGGCTGGAATGCTCTGCGTGACGGAGCGGTTAGAGCAGCCCCATCTGTGCACATGCTGTATGAAATGCATTAATCATTCATTCACTGCCTAAACGTAATGTGATGATAACATTGTGAACTGGGATGGAGAAAAAGGATGCCATTACTGTGTTAGTCACTTGGTAGATAACAGCGGATGGAAACAATGCAGTTTATGACTGTGCAGTATTGTTACCGACGCAAATTGATAGCATCGTGTCTTTTGACTAGGGCACCAAGCATACTTGACAAAATACGCCCAAGCATACTTGACAAAATACGCAGAATAGTCAATGCTGTGTTTGGAAGAGCGAATCGTTGATACTTGTACTGGTTATTAACTTTATAGCCATATGAATGTGTGTGGAGTGCTCTTTTAATACTTTTATGTTTCGGAAGACATCGTTATTGGTCTTGGATGTTGGACATACAAGAAGAGATTGAATAAAAAAAAAATAATAATAATAAAATAATAATAATAATAATAATATAATAATGATAATAATAATTATAGTAATGGTAATGATAATAATATAATATTATTTATAATAATTAGTAAAAAAAAAAAAAAAAACTGGTGTGAAAGTCTTCAGGAGGGTCTCCATGATTTAATCAAAATATTAACAGTGTTATTATTATTATTGTAGTTGTTGTTGATAGTCTCTACTTTTCTTTTTGTAAATCCTATCTGCATCTTTTTTTTTCTCATTTGGTCCCCTTTTCGCCCACTCTGTCCCACTCTGTCCTTCCCGTTCCATCTCTCTCTCTCTTTCTCTCTCTCTCTTGCCCCATGTCGGCTCAACGTACTGCATCCTAAGAATAAAACATGTAGACTGTGAGTTTCGCACATACATGTAGATATAGTAAGCCATCTACCAGTATTCCTGCTCTCTTTGTGATGTCTGGCTGTCTATCTGTCTGTTCGTTTGTCCACCGCTCTGTCTGTTTATCTGCCTGTCTATCTATTCATGTCTGTCTGCCTGCCTGTCTGTTGCTTCCTGTCTGTTTGTCTGTCAATCTCTCCATCTGTCTTTTGGCTTACCTGTGTGTGTATGTGTGTGTGTGTGTGTGTATTATATATGTATATGTGTGTGTATGTATGCCTGCCTCTCTGCCGGTCTCTAGTTGATTGTTTTCATAAAGCTGCACACAATAACATCCCTATTGTATCTGACAGCGCTCACCTTTTGTTATCTAATCTAATCAATGTCACCTGCAAGCGGTTGGTTATCGCCATACATGTACCTGCAAATATAAGCCTCTTATCTGTTACTGTCTGTTTGTATGCTATCAGCGTTATCTTATATTTCTCGGCTATCGTTCTTGTTGAAATGTTTATACTGTGGTTGTGTCATACTGGCAGCGTATTGCTTTTGTTATCTCTGTTCCACATACGATTGTTCATCTGTTTGTCTGTCTGTCTGTCTGTCTGTCTCCCACTTTTCTGTCTCTTCCGTCTGTTTCTATCAGTCTATTATTCATCTGTCTATCCACCTATCCGCCCATCCATCAGTCTGTCCATCTATCCGATGCTATCATATATCAGTGGGAATTGTTATGTATGCCCTGTCTGTCATTTTGCTGCTGTAAATTTGTTGACTTTGTATTTGTTATCGGGTCTGTACAATCTACAGTTGTTTGTTTCGATCTCTCTTGCTCTCTCTCTCTCTCTCTTTCTATCTCTCTCTGTTACCTTTCTTTCTTCTCCCCTCTCTCGTTTTATGACTTTGTGTTTCTCTCCGTCTGTCTGTCTATCCGTGCACTCATCCAAGCGCTTGTCTATCTGCTTAATTGTCTTTTTGTGAAGATCACGTTTACATTCAAACTGGCGATGTTTCATTTACCTGATCTATAAATCTGCTCTGCTGTTCTTGGTAGGGTTGTGATCTTTGATACTGTGCACATTTTTGTCTAATTTCGAGAAACTTCGAACAGTGGACCTCTGTGTTTACATCCGATATATTTTATTCTTGTCTTCCTTTCACTACACGGGTGTCTAGATGATTTTATTTGTGTCAGATATCTTCTTGAATGGCAGTGTATTTATTGAACCCAAACTTGACGGGAAGCAATTTCGTGTACACTTCGTTAAGGTCAATGTGCGCCTCTTATTCTGAACATAATTATTTCCTATTACCGTATGCGGCATCCGCGCGCGCTCTCTCTCTCCCTTTTTGTTTCACATTATTTGTTAGCTGCACCTGATCATACTCAGAACTCAGATACGCTGCCTCTCTCTTCTCCGATCCGTTTCAGGATCGGCTCCGTCTGTAGGGCCAACCCTCGTCTCCAAAAAAGATATTAACACTACAGAGATGCAGACACATTACGTCCGTATGCAACCTGCTTCTGTCCCCGTTATGCTCTTTCATGTACAAAATTATAAGGTTAATGTTAGTATTGGAGATGGAAATGACGTCACTGCATGGTTAGGCGGAGTCTACACTGAAGTAGAGAAAAGGGACACACTGTGTTTGCGTGCTGACCCTTGCTTCCCGAGTTTGGCTTTAGTTTATGTTGTAAGGTTGTTCACCAGCTCGGCCATAAATGTTCTCCATATTACTACATGGATCGTTCATCATGTCATGATAACAATGGTGGTATGGTGCAAACGATTTTTATTATACTTATTATCATTATTTTCTTTCATATTTCAGTCTAATTGTTTGCTCTCTCACACTATATTAGCGCACTGAGCTATTTGCTGATTGCCTGTCTTTGCCTTGAGACACAAGACATTTACGTAAAATGTTATGGCGATGGCAAAGGTGATAGTGAGGTGATGGTGATGTTGACGGTGTTTGTGCACGTAGAGTAATCCAGTAAATCAATCTTTTGTACCACAATTGATAATTTAGCATATTAAAGCAATCAAAAGGAGAGTAGAGCTTTTCCATTTTTCTTTTTTAAATGCATCTCTTTTGCTGTTCATGTTTGGTAGTTGGATTGTTTGTTTGTTTTATTTCTTTGTCACTCTGTTATGTTATCTTGTCATGTCCAATTATTTATTCATTACATGTATTTACTCCCGGCTTTTACTGTTACATCCTTGGCAGCTCTGGCATGTTTTTCAGTCCAAGTTGTCAGTCAGCCTTTTGTTTGTTATGTGACGGATGTTGGCAGTGCTAGAGAACGCTGACTTTCTGTAATCAATCAGCTCGGCATTGTATAATTGATGATCTACACAGATTGGAATGGGTTGACACCTCCCACCTCTTTACACTCAACATTTGCTCGAGTCGGTTGTGTTATGTAATTAAATATGATAGGATAAAAGTAGAGCGATGTTATCTCTGAACGTGTACTAGATAATCTGATAGCTGGATCTCCAGTGTAGGTTAAAACGTATTCGGTCTTGTTCTCTCCTCCTCCCCCCTCCCACTCTCTCTCTCTGTCTTTCCCTCTCTCCCTCTCTCTTGTAATATTTTCAAGGTTACGATTCATGGGCTTATTTCTGAGCGTTAGCTGTCCAATATAAGAAAAGATCAGAAGGAATAGCTACTGTTGTCTACATCTACAAAGCCATGGAAGTTCAATAAGTTCAACAAAAAGCAGAGAAGTTTTTGAAAATAGGTTTTGCCCCCCCCCCCCCCCCAGCCCCGCCCTCACCCAAAAGTGAGATTTGTCTTTAACATAATATAACTTTCTAATGCCTAGCTTTCCCTCCTCTCTCCTATCCCCCTTACCTCCCCCAGCTCCACACACATCCCCCCCCCCTTACCTAAGCATAACAACCTCATTGCACAAAATACATGCATATTGTATTATTGGATCCTTGGATTTGTACACAACATCGCTTACATAAGAACTGTTCAGTTTTGTTCTCCTCCCCTCCTTCATCCCTTTTGTATGTTACCTCCCTCGTCCCCCCCCCCCCCCCCTTCGAGGGCATTCGCCTATGCCTGATTTGTCTGTACGATCTCCAGGAGCAAGTGAGAGAAAGGCGTAACTCTGTTATTAGCTTACATTGCAAGATCCAAAAAGAGAGAGAGAGAGAGAGAGAAGGAGAGAGAGAGAGAGAGAGAGGGAGAGGGAGGAAGAAAGAGAGAGAGAGGGTGCAGGCTTATTACATGGCCCAATGACAGATTTGCTCTTGTCTCTCACTCTGCGCGGGAATGATAGATGCTATAGACGTTCCTTAATAAATTAGCTCACCAGTGTTAGGAGATCGCTTATGTTATTGTACCAAACTTTACTTCCGGTCTCTTGAAATGGCTCAGCTTGTCCGCAAGTTTGGTCTGTCATCATATCGGAGCTTTGCCAGCCACTGGATCATTTGCTTTTTAAAAATGTTTGCTAAATAACGCTAGAGAACAAGTCATGGAATTTTACCGCTTTGATGGCACATAGCCTAGCGCTCAAGGTCACTGTGGTGTCACAACAACATCATGTTCACAATCAGATTTTCCACATGAATTTCTGGAGATGGAATCAGATACAAATGGATCTTGAAATAGCCTACCATTCAATCACTATGTTTGTTATAAATAAAGATTTTTTTCTTTAACTACGTAGTCTTCTGTCCTGTGTGAAATTTGCCCAGGAATCTGTGCACGTCAGGAACAGAGGGGAAGATAGACGTAACTCTGTTATTAAGTTTACATAGCTGGGCTGAAAGTTGAGAGTGAGATCTCGGGAGAGAGATGTAAGCTGGTGAAAGAACGTTAACAGTTGTACGTAACTTTCACCAAGCTTTCTTAATTTGCGCGCCCCGATGTACGCACCAGGATGGTGTAACTTGGTGCGTCTTTCATGCGCGTGGGTGATGGATTTGTGCGGCCGTAGTGAAAGAAATCCATCGCCACAGGTCTCAGAATATCGCTCAAGTTCCAATGCGCCAAGCGGATGTAATAGTGATTTAATAAACTTGATGAGGAGCTAAACTGGTTTGAGAATTTCACGAGTTCCATCAATGTATTTAATTTTAAACTTATCAGTTCTCTAGATTGGTACTAATTCAACAGCTGAAATAATCACCACGACAGGAGGTTGAAAAACTTATCAAAACCGGATCCCTAACCCGTACTAGCTTTTTGCTATTTGTTAGTAAACAGTTGACAGTCCTGGCCTACTTTTCATATTTGTACAGTCATCTAGTTATAAAATGGTGATAAAGTGATAGTAGTAATTATGATAACTATGATGATATAATTAGTTTTATGTGATATGTTTTCATTATTGCCCCGACGAAGAGCCAAGCGGGCTCGAAAATTTGGCAGAGAATTTTTTATTATCACAGTCAAGTGGTTTAAAGATCTTTATGTTATTTGTTTTCTTGCATTGTTTTGCCAGTTGCCGGTCAGACAGTTCTATTATATTTTATAAAATGATGATATAATTAATAATGATGTTGGTGACGGTGATAATCACGCCGACGATGATGATGACGGTGGTGATGATGTTACCCCGACAAAGATATTTATATTTTGAGCTGCCGATATGTTGTTGAAATTTCAGCAGATTTATATCCGCAAAGTTAGTCGATATTTATTTTGGATTGGCAATTTGCCACTTGGCAGTTTCTGTTCTGATGTTGAAGCCATTCCTGGAAAGTGATGATAATAATGATGATGTAGACAAAATATTGATGAAAATAGTGATGATGGTAATGACGATGATGTTCGTTGTCCTGAAGGACAACCAACTAGCCTAAAGAAATTAAGAGATTTGATCAGTTTATTTGATTTTTAACATATCGATTTTCCAGATTGTTATTTGAGTTTTTAGATGTATTTAGTTACTGTTAGTTATCGGTTGCCAGCCCATGTCTTAAATTTTAAAATATTTAAAAAATATTTTAACGTATTGGTTGCCCTGAAGAAGAGTCAAGTTGACTCAAAAATTTGGCTTTCTGGTTCAACATCAAGAAGAAGTTATTATATGAGTTATGTGCTTTTTAAAATTGTTTAGTTGATTGCCTTTTGGACAGTCTTTTTCTATTTTATAAAATGATGACGATGATGATGATGATGCTGTTTTTAACGATATTGTTACTCTTGGAGTTGAGACCCTTTATATGATAAACATTTGATTTTGATATAATGATCGCCGGTGGGTGGATGAATTGATGGATTGATGGATGGAAGGATGGATAGATGGAAAAACAACAATTTAGGCAAGCAGTCAGGGAGAATATGTGTGTGTGTGTGTGAGTGAAAGAGAAAGAGAGGTAGAGAGAAAGAGAGAGAGAGAGAGAGAGAGAGAGAGGTTAAAGAATTCAACGTAGAAATATACTCTAGAAAAAAAAAAAAAAAAGGAAAGAAAAAAAATGCGACAACAGGTTGGTTTGTGAACAAGAAAGTTTGTTCATGCAGTTTCTGCGTGGAACCATTTTTCTCGAGAAATAGAAAGAATAAAAACCGGTAAAGAAAACATCATTGTTGAACAGGGGATGAATTTATCAACGACAAAGAACAAGAGAGGAGCTAAAAGTTTACAGAGGGACATAATTCATCACGCCCGTCACAGTTTGTTCGGGTAACGAAGTGCAGAGAAATACATGATGGCTTCAAACAATCCGTCTTTGTCTGCCTTTCAGCTAATGAACTGTCAGTTATTTGTTGTGCATATTGTTTTTTAAAACTTACTTTTTGTGTTTTTTTACCCCCTTGTGTTTGCTGGGAACTAAGATACATTATAATAATATGTAATGTGTTTCATTTCTGTTTTCACGTTTTGTTTCGTTTGTTTCCTGCGTGCTAGATCGATCTCCTTCAGGTTCAAAGCAGTTAAAAAATCCTTATTTTTATGTAACAGTAACTATGATGTTTTACGCTGACTAAGGGAAAAGTTTGTTTTTTGGCAAAAACAAACAAACAAACAAACAACAACAACAACAACAACAACAACAACAACAACAACAACAACAACAACAAACGAATTAAAACCTTCAAAATGTCGATAGAAATTGCTAAGGTCGTATGATCTTGTTTCTAAGAAATGTCAATCTATGCTTCCGGGAAATATACTGTGAATACCATGTGACTAATCTATCTGTTCTTAGGGAAGGAATTACTATACAAAGCACAGCACACGAATCTCATTACTGATATGATGGGTTCATTGAAGGCTCACTATAATTTTTTGGATCTCGTGATCGAGCAAAAATATTTGTAGCATCCGTGTTTAGCCACTCCACAGCGCAGGCCAAACAAAATGGCGACCTTGACGATGGCGTTGTTATGTCCTGTCCCTACTGTTTATGTTCACTTCTTTTGGTAACGTTATAATTCCAGGAGTGTGTAAGAATACAGGAAGTGGCAAAGACATAGGACCATCCATAGGTCGTAACAACAACCGCCATCACCATAATATCAACAACGATACCATAGTAACAGCAACAACAACCACAACAATAATAAAACCGCCACTCACATCAGCAAGGACCATCATCACCACCACCAACACCACCACCACCACCACCACCACCACAACAACAGTCACAACACTGACAACATCAACAATCACAGCGACGACGACGGCAACAACAACAACAACAACAACAACAACAACAACAACAACAACAACAACGACAACGACAAGAACAAAACAGCAACAACAACAACAACGACAACAACAACAACAACTTCAGCAACAACAGCAAAAACAACGAACATAACGATAGCTATCACACAACAACAAAACTACATGCAGCAGCAATAGCAGGAATAACAACAACAGCAACAAAACAGAAAAGAACGACAAAGTAATTTTGCGCATGATTAGTAAGACAAAGTTTGATCCTATTTACCAAGAACGCTGACGGAAAGTGCGTTGCCTTAGCAGCTGATTACAACACTACAACATCAACAAACACCAAGTGCTTCAAGCGGCCGTAAGTGAAGCACTTTCTTAGGGTGGTACTTTAGTTAACCCAGGAGTGCCAAGAAACCAATCCTCTCTAAGATTTAGAGTAGATATCATACCTAGCAGATACATTAGAGTTTGAATAGCATGCCAGGTAATATAGGACAATTCAATACAACCCTCTGTGACATGATACAGCTCAGTAAGATTACATAAATGAAAATTTATGTTGACTCTAGTTTACATAGAGAGACCACTTCAAAATGCAGACTTACACTTTTGACTAATATTCTGTCTTATAAGCTCTTCTTGTAAGCCCGCTGATAAATAGTATTAGATCTAGTATCATTCTACAAAAATGTCTTAAGTTAAAACCAAGGCGACTCTCCAACGACAACTAATCGGATACCAAAAAAAAAAAAAAAGTTGAAAAACAATGTAAAGACTTTTGAATTGAGTTAATAAAATAAACTAATATTGGTGGCCAAACTCTCGAGCCCGCCTTGCACTTCGTCGAGACAATAATGAAAGCATATAAAATGTAATAGGGTATTGCTGTATACGAAAGAAAATGTCAATTACATGATTTGTTTATTCAGGCTTTATGCTGCCTTTGGTCTTTGAGGCTAAAGTGCCATGTATGACTATATTATCAGTTTTTGAACATAAATTTATTAATGTCATCCTAGAATCATCAGTGCATCGCCAGGTTTGTTCTGGCAGTGTTAAAGTTCAACTGTTATAGATCTGTGTACCAGTGCGACAGAGTGAGGCCTCTGCAAGTTGTTGTTAGTGAACTGTAGTGTAAGCCTTCGTTTGGCGCTGAAGAAAACCCACTGGCCCTGGACTGTGGAACATTCCAGCCTAAATTGAATTTCCCCCCCTTACACAGCAGGTGAGGATGGACATAGGGTTGAGTTCTAGGCCCCCAGACACACGGGATTGTTATCTAGATGTGGAACTGTGCGAAAAACATCTGTTTGTCGGTCTGTCGGCCTGGCTATGGCTGTCTGTCCGTCAGTCCCTTTGTTCATCGGTCCGCATGTTTACCGGGTATCTGTTTGTATCGTTTGCCTGTATTTCTGTTTGTATGTTTGTCTCACCTTATCTGTCTTTATTTATGTATGAAACTGTCTTAGAAATCATCTGTCTGTCAGTCTGTCTTTGTCTTTATGTAGAACTCGTCTGTCTATCCATCCATCTGTTTGTCTGTCTGTGTGGCTATTCGTCTGTTTGCCCGTCTCTGTGGATGCTTATCACCTGTCTGTCCAGGTCCAGGATTTGATGTTCCCATTGCTATCCATTCAGTGTAAACCACTCTCCGTCAGTTGTGTTCTTCCGGGTTTCGTGTGACAGAAATTGTTTGCAGTGTTGGTTACAACTCCCCACTAACCCCCCCCCCCCGCTCATTTCCAAACAATCGCTTCCCCTCTAAACTCTTATCAATCAAATAGAGGTTTAAATCATTCATGGTGTCGATCATACATACACATCTACATACATGTCAAGTTAGATCGATTGATAAAAAGCGTGTTCTCCCACCCACCATACAGCATACCTCACCCCATACTGTCAAGCTTACAGAAAAAAAGTTCGATGATACTCCGGCATTTAACAGTATGGCACGTGCTCATTCACCAAGACATATTCAGACATATGGAAGAAAACACCGTAAAATCTCCACACAGTTAACCTATCTACCCCTCCCTTTTTATGCACTAATACATGTAAGACAGGTTCTTAGGGACGTGAACGAGTTGATGTAGAATCTATCTATCAGGTGTTTACGTGATGTTTCTCTTTCTTCCGTATCTATCTATCTATCTATCTATCTATCTATCTATCTATCTATCTATCTATCTATCTATCTATCTATCTATCT
>JBCAUA010733530.1:0-15138 GCA_038406235.1 Peronia verruculata | reverse complement strand
ATTAGGGACGACAGGATCCACCGTCAGTTCAAGGTACCCTACCTTGGTGTTCACTGTGGCATAGGTGTGTGAAAATAATGTCAGGACGATGACAATGATGAGGATTTTCTGATCTCCGAGGCGCTCATTGATACGTCTGCCACCAGTAATTACTGCCATGTCTTCGACGGTGTCTTTTTTTTTTTTTTTCAAGGAAACCATGCAAATCACGACTTCTCTGAGAACGAGCAGGTCGTCTGTCTGGAACAGTGCTCCTCGCCCCCCGCCCCCTCTCCACTTTACGGGTCTCACAAAGCACGTACATTGAGTTACGGTACAGAAGATGGTCACATTATATTTACTGAACCGGCTACTGGAGGCGGCCTTGAGAGAAGATGAGAGTAAAGAGAGCGGAACAGGAGCGAGGAAGCAAAGAGACGAACTGCAGTCCCCAAGACTTTCATCACCTCAAGTAGGCGGAGGGAGCTTATTTATTTTCAATATAGGCCTACTCAAGAGCACCCGCAGTGTGTGTGTGTGTATGTCTGTGTGTCTGTGTGTGTATGTGTGAGTGTATGTGTGTGATAGTGTGTGTGTCTGTGTGTGCGTGTAAGACATTATTTGTGTGAGATAGTGTGTGGCGCGTGCGTGTGTGTGGGTGTGAGATAGTGTGTGGTGTGTCCGTGTGTGTGGGTGTGAGATAGTGTGTGGTGTGTGCGTGTGTGTGGGTGTGAGATAGTGTGTGGTGTGTGCGTGTGTGTGGATGTGAGATAGTGTGTGGTGTGTGCGTGTGTGTGGGTGTGAGATAGCGTGTGGTGTGTGCGTAAGAAGGAGTGTGTAAGGGTGTATGTAAGAATGGATGTATGTGAGAGTGTTTGTTAGAGAAAGTGTATATAAGAAGTGTGTATGTGTGTGTGTGTGAGAGAGAGAGTGTGTGAGAAAGTGTGTGTAAGAAGTGTGTATGTGTGTGTGTGTGAGAGAGAGAGACAGTGCGTCTGAAGGGCAGTGAGAGTGTGAGACGAGGTGTGTGTGTTGTGAGAGAGAGTGTGTCTGTATGAGAAAGTGTGTGGCAAGAATGTGAGACAGACAGTGTATTATGAGAGAAAATGTGTGTCAGAGACAGAGAGAGAGGGAGAGAGAGAGAGAGAGAGAGAGAGAGAGAGAAATATATCATCCATTCATCCACCAGGCACGATCCATCTATTTATTCGTGTATACATGCATCCATACATTCATCTTTCCATCCAACGAACATCCCATCCATCTATCAATTAAGCCATCCATCTCTCCATCGATCGATCCATTCACCAATGCATCTGTCCGTTGATCTTCACCCATCCATCCAAGCACCCACCCATGCCTCTATTCATTTATGCAGCGATCGATCTAATTATCTATATATCCATGCATACAGCATTCACTTTCCACCTATTTCTCTATCCATTCATCCATCCATCTATCCATTCACCTTCCATCCATCCATCCATCTACTTTCATTCATCCAACATCTATCTATTCATCTCTCCTTCTCTTCTTCCATCCACGTATACATATTGGATCCATCTCTGCATCCGTCTATCCATAAATCCACCCATCCAACTAACATCCATTCATCCATTCATCCACACATACATTAATCCGATCATCCATCCTTCCATCGATTTATGTACCTATCCAGCAATCCATCCTTTTATTCACAATACATGCATCCATCCATCCAATCATCCATCCACTCTTTTATCCGTCCATCCATCATCTCTCCATCCATTCATTGATCCATTGTTCCATCCATCCATTCATCTCTCCATCCCTTAATGCACCCATATCTATACATCCTTGCATCTATCTATCCATCGATCCATTCATCCACCTATCATCTGCCCATCATCTATCCATCCATCCATCCATCCATCAGTCCATCCATCCATCCATTATCCATCCATCCATCTTATATTAGCATATCCACCTATCCATCGATTTTTGGTTTAACTTATTTTCCCAAATACCCATCTATGATTGGATTGATCTACACATCCATCTGCCCGTTAGTTTATCCAGCCAACAACGTAAATGCTATAAAGTCTTACTTTGGACTATTAAACCGTGTTGTGTGTGTGGGACAACCAGAGCTAATTCATACTATTCTATATAAATATCTGCTTCTCTGGTACGTTTGACCCCCTCCCTTTCCACCCCTCCCTAGACACACACACACACACACATCACACACACTCACACACGCACATTCCCTCAGATGTTCGGTGATTTGATCTGAAGATGACGGAACATTCTTTTATTATGTTCCTTTATGTTATTATTATCATTATATGTATATATATGTATGTATTGCCATTAAAGTTTTTGCCATAACTAGAATTGAAGATGGAAAGTCACCACAATTCAGTCATGCATGTAGATTATTGTATGATATTGTGAAATACTTCGCCCCAGTGTCCTAGCTTGGCCAATGTGTAATTGAGGAAATGTTGAAAAAGTAAAAACAAAAACAAAAAAGAATTACCAAGTCCACGTTCACCTGTTCTAACTGTGGTCTTTTTGTTTTTTCTTGTTTAAACCACACGTTGATTGTCTCTTGACGATTTCAGTCAAGTGTTGTCTATTTTCCAAAGGTGGCCAAGTGGCTGATCTCGCTCTAGTCAAGGACTCCTAGATGTTGTGGAGACTTGCCCGGTGTAATTCAGTGATCGTAATTCGCCTTCGTGGCGGCTTTATGCACTGCTGAAATAGGCCTAATTCAACTGGTCTCCCAGCCTTCCTGCCTCCCCCCCCCCCCAGGTTTTTTTAAAAAAGTTATTTTATATTTATTTTATGAATATTATGATGGAGGATTTATGTACAGATTTGTGAGTGACTGCTTGCAATGATCTGAGTTTTTCTTTTTGTTTGTTTGTTTGTTTTGTCATTCACGTTTAAATATTGGTCTTTCTTTTTTCACTTATCCGTCTCCCCATTCATTTATGTAGCCCTAAATTGGCCTGTCTCTGCTTGTTTATAGCGTTCATCAATGTAACCCATCAATTATGAAATCCATTCTTTCATGAATATCCTCATCTTTGATTGGATTACTATCAAAGCTCACGGTAGTAAAGTACTTACCAGCATGTAGATATCCCCCCCCCTTTCTCCGGCATACCCAAACCCATTCACCAACCCTTTCATTCTTTAAAAATAGGTGGACCGACGGGTTCTGATATCGGGTTTTAGCTTAAAATACATGTATATGATTTTGGATTTTTGTTTTCTTTCCAAAATTCTGCCTGTTCTGAATATACAAATGGTCTTAAAAAGTTGATATGTCCATTCAAGATGTTGAAAGGATAGTCATTCAATGGCTGATCAGCCCCTCTGCTATTCCGTTTTTGGCTCAGTCGGGGCTCCATAAATGTAGTTGTAGATTATCACTATTTGGTTGGGCTAACAAATCAATATGTTGTACATGTTAGTTAAACGCGAGTGTGGGTTGTGAGCGATGTTTAGTTGACTGTAATCGTATGTACTGGGCCCATGCAAGTGTGTTATGTGTAGCGATGATCGTGATGGCACGCGTGTGTTCGAGAATGGTGAGACGGCTTTGGTCAGACCTTGTGTGTATGAAGTGTGTCACGTGTGGGCATAGATCTAGCAGTTGTAATCTGGTAAGATCGAGGACCAGTGGGTTCGCGAGGGTTCGAGAGAGGGAGCTTTCGAGATGGGCTGGCGTTTATGTATATAAAGGCCCCGTCAGAGAACGAGAGGAGAGGATGTTAAAAGACCAGACTTTTCAGACAGTTCATCCATTGAAAGATTTGATAGACTTTTGATCACATCACATAACACAATAGTGTTATGTTATTTTTGTACCACGGTTGTGGACAGCTGAGATAACCACCATTACAGGAGGTTGAAAAGCTTATAAAAACCATAACCGAGAGGAGAGAGAGGGGCGCAGTGGCTCAATGGGTATGGCGTCTGCTCATGGAGAAAACAGGCCGGGATCGACTTGCGGGTTCTCCATCGGGGGATGACAGAACACGAAGATCGAAAACCCGATTTTTTTACAGTGACTCAACGGTACCTGGCTTCCTGTGGGTAGGGAAGTCCGACGTCTAGCCTTCTTGGATAAGGGCCAATATATTTCGGAGGTCCCGTGTGTACGTTACGCACGTTAAAGAACCCTTGGAAGTTCAAAATCGATGGAAGAGTAGGCCTGGGTGCCGCTGTCCGAGCAAAATTTCCAAATTCCAAATTTCTACCCACAAAATTTCTCAGCAAAAATTGACTTCTAGAGCCGAGATAATCCTATCTCTTAGGATTGAAAGGCATAAGAAAAAAAGCGAGAGGAGAGCAAGAAGTGAGTGGAATGCAGTGAGTGCTGTGAGCATCTGAGCTAGACAGTATATATTATTGTCAACCACCTGCAATAAATTCTGCAACATTTCGACATCTAGAGTTCCTGTTTTCACTTCTCCGTTCCTGTGCGTGTCTAGTCTGTATCCACCACCTGATTACCACTTACAACGTCACGACTAACACCTATTCACTCTCAAAGTTCGTGACAATTGGCTATAGACCAGTCCTTACTATAAATCTGTGACAAAACGCATAAAAGGCTTATAGACTAGAAAACTGTTGAATGGATCCATCAGAAATTTGGCATACAACATTGTTGCATAAGAATCTGTGTTTCTACTCATATAAATCGGAAAAAAATACAATGTTTGACATATTCTAAAAATGCAATTATAATTGTATAATAAGTTCTCATAAGCAAAATCACATGACCTAGAGAACATATTAAGTGTTTGATCCGAATTGCAGTGTGAGGAGGGGAGGGCTAGTGTGATGAATTATAGCCGGCAGTTTACGATCAGCCTGATTTCTACTTGTACTCAGCTCAGTCTTTGATTGGAAAACTCCGGTTTAAAACAAGAAATATTTTGTATGCCAACCTCCACCCCTCCCTCCCTCCCTCCGCCCTGCTACTTTTACTGTGCTAACTCAGTGTTGCAATTAGGATATTTGAGGTTTTAAGCAATGATATTGTTGTATTTCACGCCTTTTATTTCCTACAGTTTACTCGACGCTCTTAATTTGTATTTGCACACAGCCCCTTTTGTTCCCTTCTTTCAAGTGACCACATTTATAGTTGTTTTTCTTCATATTTGTAATTTGTCATCCAACCCAAAATTCCCCCCCCCCCCCCTCCCCCGAATAAACTGCATCGCTTGCAATCGTCTTGCGGCCGCGATTTTTAGTCCTAGGCGCGTTACGGCCCCAATGTTGCGCCCTGCCGTAAATTCTTTTGCCTTTTTTGCCTTTTCCCTTTTTAATTGAAAGGGGGAGGAGGGGGGGGGGGAGTTCAATGACGAATACAAGATCAATCTTCTTGTGATCACAAGTACTGTCTCCACTCAAATCGCCGATTTTTCTCTCTCTCTCTCTTTCTCTCTCTCTACTCTTTGTGATGCTGATGCTGAAGAGCGGTAGATTTAGATTGTGTGGTGGATTTACTTGTTCGGTAAGAGAATCTCGACGATGGATTGATTCTTCAACAAAATTGACAATCAGTCCAAAGGTGATCCTAAAACAAGTGTCGCCGAACAGAAATTTGTTCCCTATCAAAATTATGATAGTGCTGATCTACTGATCTCCAAGGTCTACTGGATACATCTAGCTAGATCTGGATCGAGATCTCAGTTAGGTATTTTAAGCAAAATCACATGATCTAGGGAACATCGCTCACATGTAGCTTTGTTTACATCATGTGACAGGTCTGGGAGCTCATCATTCGTCCAGATTTGTCTGCCATGCGCAGACCAAGTAAACAAGGCCACATGTGAGCGATGCTCCCTAAGTCATGTGATTTTGCTTAAAACACCTACTTAGATCTAGATCTACAACTTGATGAAACCATTTCCATTATAAAAATGGAGAGACAGACAAAAAGCAGAAAGAGGCTGTCACAATCTATCTGTCTTGTCAGCAGTATGAAACACACGAGCTATAAATTCTGCAGATTAAAACACAGCTTTTCGATCTTCAATTTCAATCTAATTTTGCCAAAACAGAGTACTGGATTTCTAATTTTTCTGAAACGATATTATCATTACTTTATTAGATTTGTAGTAACAAATTTGTGGCAGGTGAACTTTCGTGTAAATTAATTTCTGGAACTAATTTTCTCTACAGTTTTGTCATTCCACCAATTGATCTGTAACTGGCAATATCATTTTTATATAAGTAGTGAAAGAACTATCATACAGCGCTTTTGCGGATACCAGTACAGTGAGGCTTGCGAACAGAAAGAAAAAAGGAAGGAACCAAATCAAATATTGGATGTTTCATGAATCTTTCAGGGATAACGTTGTGATTGAAATTGTTGTACATCAATCTGTTATTTAACTCTACAATAAAAATGGCATACGGTATCAGTTAATTTTGTGAGAAGTGTGGTCCGCACGTGCATTTTTTCTCTCTATTTTATTTGCAATTTTTCTTGCAAAGGGGAAAGTTGCATACAATTTTTAGCATTTCATGTGCCTTTTTTTTTGTAATTTTGACATGCAATTTTCCACGGGGCCAGACAAAATTCTTGATTGGATAATGCCTGTTTGTAGAGAGAGAGAGAGAGAGAGAGAGAGAGAGAGAGAGAGAGAGAGAGAGAGAGAGAGAGAGTATATATATATGTGTGTGTGTGTGTGTGTGTGAGGCGCTAGTAATATATAAAAGACCTGATTATAATCTCCTTACTAATATAGGGAGCCTCAGTGCCAGAAGTGGACACTGACTGACCATCTGAGGCGTTGACCACACTGAAGCTTTCGCCTAGACCTCTAAAATGGCCTTCATACGGCCTAGTGAGGGTGGAACCTACCCTGTCTTTTGCGTTTGCAGAGTACAGTGGTAAACTATCTGTTACAGCAAGGATCAAGACACTCTTGTTTTGACTGACAGCGGGCCTGGCAGCCTCATATAATATTTCCCCCCCCCCCCCCAACACACACACACTCCAGACCCTGAAATATTTATGGGAAGCCTTTAACTGACAGGGGTAAGAGAGCAAAAATGGAAATAATGTCGGTAGAAACGCTCGGGAAAAGGCAAAATAGGAGATGGGAACAGAGGGTTTGTGGGGGTGGGGAGGGGGACTCTAGTATGTGAAACCAATAATTGGGATTGCAAGACCGATCAACAATTAGAAATAATTAGGTATAGTCTTTTTTTTTTTTTTTTAAATGTCATCTACAGTTTTCTTTAAAGCAAATTTCTGGAGCATTTGCCATAAAACTTGAAAGCTGGCAATATCGAATACAGAACGAAAAAAAAAGAAAAGAACAACACGATTAGCGGGAATTTTCGATAACATTTTACAGTTTTGAGATTCTGATCTCAAATTTTACAAAAATTACTGATCTTCTTACATACCAATTTGAAAAAAAAATAAAAAATTAAACAACTCTCAGGTACCACAAATCTGATCTGATGATTTTTTGGGACATGGACATTTAAACTGAAAATCATGTAGTCAAAATTTGAAACAAATCGTTTGAAAAATGTAGAATCTTTACAGTTATGCAATATCGGGTGGCAAAGGTGAAGATGGAAGCCGTTACTATGGCAACCACGAGTGATTTCAACTTGTTTTGTTTTGTTGTTTTCCTGTAGTTTGACCATGTCATATTAGGACTTAGAAGGCAATGGGTAAACACATATTCATTCCTACCTCTGCCACCCCCCTCCCCGCACTCTCAACCTCAGCGGTTTCCAAATGACTCCTAGGACGCCCCCCCCCCCCCCATTCCTCTTCAAGTTTATGCAGAAGATAATTCCGACGATGATATAGTCAATGGATGTAGGACCTGTGATAAATTTGATTATATTATTTTCTACATCACAGCGCCGTGAAACAACAGAACAAGAACTCCAAGGACAAAAATAGCAAGATATCAGATGATTCTCTATGTAACCTCTGTAAGAGGACAGACAACTAGTGATCTCCCGTATAACAGAGATATACATGTACCTTGGCTCTTGGCACATTTGACCATATCTAAGTGTGTAACTAAACTAAAACAAGGACTTTCTGTGCAGAACGTTAAGTGCATGATCACTCGTGGGTTAAAACTTTACCCTCTTCAACTTTATCTTTCACGTGGACGCAATGCTCTACTTGTCTGATATGGTTTATGACATCTGTGCTGGCCCTGACTTGGTAGGATCAAAATATCATAATACAGCGTTCATTCTTCAACTCTTCTCTCTCCTTACCCATGGATTTTCCCATCTTTTCATTCACTGCCACCTCCTGTTCTCTTCTCCTGTCTGTCCCATTTGTCCTTTTGTCACAAAATTCATCTAGTAGTTGAATCATATACCCTTAGAGTCAATTTCTCAGCCTACTGAACTCTTGATTAGTTGTTCAATAAATGGGACTAATTTGTAAGTTATTTATTCCCCTGCTAGTTTTATTATTTGGTTAGTTGGTTGTTTGGTTGGTTGTTTGGTTGGTTGTCTGGTTGGTTGTTTGGTTGATTGATTGGTTGGTTGGTTGGTTGGTTGGTTGTCTTATTGATTCATTGGTTGATTAGTTGGTTACATTTTACCGTTTCCCAGTACAGCCCACTGTCACGAACTTTCTGGGTGTTGATGAATGTTAGTCGTGACTGTAAGTGGTGATCAGGAGGTGGATACAGATGAGACGCACACAGTGATTCAAGAAATAACAAGAGGAATCCTCAACGTCGATAAGGTGCAGAATTTATTGCAGGTGATTGTTAGCAATACAAACTTCAGGGCAGCTGTCTAACAGAACACACTGTATTCTCTCTTAACTGCATGGCACTCAGTCTCTGCATAATATATTGATGTTAGCCCGTCTGGAATTCTCTCTCTCTCTCTCTCTCTCAAACAGTCTCTGAATGCCCAGGCTACGCCACATCCTTCTAGATATATCTGACAACAACTAGCTCTATCGCTACATAAAACAGTGACGTAGTGCGCTGGTGACGTATTTCACATATACATTGTCCATGGTCTGATTAAAAACCATACTGCACAGAATGCTTAGAGAGTATCTCAGACACTTTTGATGACTCAGTATTTCTACGGGCCAGCATATATACGCTCACAACACACACTTACATGTATCCAATATGAATCCATGTTTCGTTACACATGAGCTCCCCCCCCCCCTCCTTTTAAGAATTTTGTAACATAAAACAAACTTCTAAACACTCAACGAATCATGGACATCCCATCAATGGCAAAAATCATCTACACATACAACATCTCAATCCTCTCAAGCAAAATTTCAGAATGAAATTCAATTCAGTTCAACAACAACAAATTGTCAAGCAATGCTAACTTGTGATACACGGTAATCCAAACGCAACACTGAAAACCAGTGAACTAAATAACTGAACACATTCCCACACATTTTCAATAACATTAAATGCATCCTGAACATAATTATAATCTGTACAAGTGTTTTACATGGGCTAAATCCCTCCAGGTCCAGATCAACCTATACGACTCAAAAAGTCAGCACCGACATTCTCGAATCCCTTGCTCAACATTAAAGGAAAAAGTCTGCAAAGACTATGCCCGACGTATTAATGGATCGAGTTCTTAAAAGCTTCTACGTTTGAAAGCCCTAGAACTAGTATAGAACTACGAGGGACGTCCGAAAAGAAACCGGAAAAGGGGCATAACTTTTGAACAATCCACATCTTTTTCATTCTGTTAACGGGGAACCCCAGTACAATCAATTATCTTTCATGGTGCAAAGTTTCAGCACCATTGATGTACGCACTATTGAACACTACTGATTCCAAGATGGCTACCCGCATCAAAGACTGGTCAAAGTTGGAGGTCAGAGCTGTTTTATGTTTTTTGTTTTCTGAAGGAACAAAACCTTCTGAAATTCACAAACAAAAAGCCGAAACATATGATGAGGGTGTCATGTCAAGATTTCAAGTGCATCTCAAGTGTATCAATTGTGTACTTGGTTTGAAGAAAGCCGAACAAGTCTAGATGATGAGCCAAAATCTGGTCGCCCTAAAACATCGACCAATGAGAAGAACGTAACTCCTGTTGACGAGCTTATCAAACGTGACAGGAGGATGAAGATATAGGGGATTGCCTTGAAACTCGGAGTTCCAAAGAGTACGGCTCATGAAATAGTCCATGACACTTTGGGATATCGGAAAGTGTCTGGAAGATGGGTTCCAAAAATGTTAGCAGAGGATCACAAGCTTCATAGGGTTGAAATTTCACAACGACTTCTGTAGAGATGCCAACAAGACAATGGAGATGAGGATGAGACGCATATTAGTGTAGAGCCTGGTGGAGACTTTCTAGCAATCAATAACCTCTTTGACAATCTGATTACTGGTGATGGAACCTGGGTCCAATCTGAATACCCCAGAGACAAAGCGCGACTCCATCACATGGAAACACCCATCATCTCCCGTCACCAAAAAGTTCAAAGTGCAGAGGTCCGCAACCAAAGTGATGGCTACCGTGTTCTGGGATTCGAAAGGTGTGATCCTCTTAGACATTTTGCCACAGGGTCAGTGAAAATGCTGCAAGATACTGCAGCACTCTTGACCGCCTCACAGATGCACTTCGTCGCAAAAGACCTGAACTCTTGAAAAGGGGCGTTGTGCTTCAGCACGATAATGCAACCGGGCATTCAGAAAAACTTACACAGCAATGGTTGCAGAGCTACGGTTGGGAAATTCTTCCTCATCCTGCCCCTACAGTCCAGACCTGGCACCCTCTGGCTTTCACTTGTTTTGACCCTTGAAGCGCCATTTAGGGGGCATGGCTTTCGAGACAGAAGATGACCTCGTCAGAGAATTAAATTGCACATCTTGGCGTTGATTTCTTTTGAGTGGGTATCTATTCGCTGCTGTCACGCTGGAAAAAAATCTATTGATCTTCATGGAGATTACGTTGAGGAAGTAGAGGAAGAAAGACACTTCAATCTGTGTG
Source organism: Peronia verruculata (assembly GCA_038406235.1). Lineage (NCBI taxonomy): Eukaryota > Metazoa > Mollusca > Gastropoda > Systellommatophora > Onchidiidae > Peronia > Peronia verruculata. Next base: position 4,164 of record JBCAUA010733530.1, on the reverse strand, counting down.
AGTTTTAAATCAATCCGACTAGAACTTTTTGAGTTATCACCCTTTTCCGGTTTCTTTTCGGACGTCCCTCGTAGTATTCTAGGACTTTCAAACGTAGAAGCATTTAAGAACTCTAGAGGTCTGTGGTTAGTTTGTAGGGTAATGTGTCTTCCACAGAGCTATAACGAATTTTTGATACCCCAAACTGGCCAGCCACACCACACCCATGCACGTATCCAATGTCCATATTCATGACCCGTTACACCCACTATGGTGATGAAATCAACAGACCAGACATCACCTTATGTCAGAAATAAGGTTTGGAGGTGAGACAATTAGCCCGTTAGAGAGGTACTAAAAATAAGAAGATCACTCTTCATTTGTCACAGATGTACATGTTATTCATTCCGTGATAGCTGCTGCTTCCAATGGCTGAGATCTGAAAGTATTAATAGATCAGGAAAAGGAAGCGTTGTGTGCCAGTTTGCAATACGCTTTGTACTATGATCTCTGTACGTTGTCTTAGACTTTCTTCGTTTCCTCTGTTTGCCTTTTGCTTCACGATTCGTCGGCTCTTTTGTCCCCAGAACCACATTTCAAGTGACAGTTGAGGAGTTGACAGGAGAGATATGGGGTGGACAGTTTATGGATCGAAACGGGAAATGTTTGTGTTCCTCTAAACTTTTCAGCTGATTGAGAACTATAAGTAAATCCTACATAATTGAATAGTTCAAAACTGTCTATACATTAATTGTTTCTCACAGCTATGCAATATGTAAACATTCATCCACTATCCATCCATCCATCCATCCATCACCCATCATCCATCCATCCATCCATCCAACAATCTATCTATTAATATTTCCATCCATCCACCCACCCATCCATCCATCGCCTATCAGCCATCCATTCTTCCATCCATCTATCGATCCAGTAATCCATGCATCTATTCATTCTTCTTTTCATCCATTCATTCATTAATTTATCCATTCACTTACTGATCCATCCATCCATCCACCCACCCACTTATTTTTCATTTTTCCATCCATCCATCCATCCACCCATCCATCAGTCTGTCCATCTCTCCCTTCATCCACCCATCCATCCATCTATCCATCCATCTGTATGTCTGTCCATCCATCAGCCATCCGTCCATCCATCTTGAGCAGATCGAGATAGGAAAGACAAGAACTCATATACATACATGTACACATTATGTCTGTGTCTTTGTCTGTCTGTGTCTACACTCTGCATAACACATGTGTACATGTATGTGTCTATGCTTTTTGATGTGTGTAGATCATGTGTTTTTCTGCCTTTGTGGTTTGAGTATTTTTATCTGTCTGTTTGTTCTTGTGACCTTTGTTTGTGTTCCTGACGGCTATGTATTGATAACGCTGTGTGTATCTCTACTTATATCTGTCTTTGCATGTAACATATGTGCGTGTTTGTAATTTTGTCGGGGCAAGGGGTCCTGGGGTGGAGAGCAATATATATATACAGTGGACACATCTTTTGAACTTATGGCTACTTCCAAAATCTCCAGATCACATATATCGCTAAGTTCCGCTACTTTTTGCCCCATTATTTAAAAGTGCCACTGCTCGACAACGGCGGTTCCTATCAAACATCGTCGTTGGCAGTGCAGTCCTGGAGGACAGTACTTGATACGCCAGGTAAGTTTCTCCTAGGCTTGTGAGCAGTGACTGCGTGTGGCTGTACAATCCAATTCTGGAGTGACAGTCGCTGTCGCAGTTAGTGCACACAGTGCAAGACGGCTGGAAGAAACAGAGGCGGCTCGCTGTTTGCTGCTTGCTCGTTTCTCTTCTGCCTGCTGGATTCTCTCTACTGCTCCAAAGGCTGCTTGTAGCCAAACATGCCGGATAAACGGGAAACCGAAGTTGTTGCAAAATCGGGTCACAATTAGCAGCACAATACAATCATATTGTCAATTATTAACATTTTATTATTATTACATTGATGTTCATGTTGTAATGATTTGTTACACGTTCACAGAACTCTGAGCTCCTTATTTGAATCTGGTCAATGTTTTCTCTAATGATAGCTGACATTTGTCTTGATAGGACACATTCTGAGATTAACTTTACGTAAATAGCAGGGTGAAGAGGCAGCAAAATCCAATGAAAGAGATCAGCTCGACAGGCCGTAGTTTTTTATTGCTGAAGTTTTCCCCTATTAGAATTGTGCAGCACAGCTCGACAGAAGTGTGTGTCCAGAGTGTGTGCGTGTGCGTGTGCGTGTGTGTGTGTGTGTGTGTGTGTGTGTGTGTGTGGCATGCGCAGTGTCGAGAGAAGAGGTGGGCGTTTCCTTCCGCTGTTGTCGGACATCTTGGCCCTCGTATTATTGGTTGTAAAATGATCAGACATTCAGGTCTTTACTAACAGTTAGACGACTTTGTTCACAATATCATCCCAGTGCCATGTACTGAAATTCTGAATCTTTATGGTATCAAACTTTCTTTTGCTGGTATAGAGACATAAAATACTCAGCTCATCATTCAATTATCTCAATATGGTCAATATCCATCAATTTCTCTATCCAATTATTCCATCTCTTCATCCATCCCTCCTATCCATCTATACATCCATCCACCTTGTCAATACCCCATTCAACCAGCTATCCATTCATCCATCCATCCATCCATCCATAAATCGATCCATCCGTCCGTCCATCCATCCATCAATCGTCTATCCATCATCCATCCATCCATTCATCCATCCACCCATCCATCCGTCCATCTATCCATCCATCAATCGTCTATCCATCATCCATCCATCCATCCATTCATCCATCCATCCACACATCCATCCACCCATCCATCTATCCATCCATCCGTCCGTCCATCCATCCATTCAGTCATCCATCGATCTATCCATCAATCCATCTATCTATCCATTCATGGATTTATTCCTCCCTCGATCCGTCCGTCTAACTACACTAGACCAACCTTGCTCGAACAATAGCCCACAAGTAGGTCACCTACCAAGATAAAACAAGTCATGAACTATAACCTGTTTGTCTCGCTGCACCCACAGTACATCCCTGCACTTCTGTCCACGTCCCTGCCTGTCCCTGTCTGTGCATGTCGTTTGTGTGTGTGTATGTCTGTGTGTGTATGTGTGTGTGTATGAGTATGACTACATCTTTATCTCTGTGTTTTCAGTACTTTTCAGTGAGTTTGTAGATGTATGTGTTTGTATTTTGTCTGCTTTGTGTGTGTGTGTTGCCAAAGTTCTATGGTACCTTGTGTATGTGGTTGTGTGTTTGCATGTGTCCGTTGCAATTTGTGTATATATGTTTGTCTGTGTTGTAATGTCCGTTATTATGTCTCACTATGTGTGTGTGTGTGTGTGTGGGTGTGTGTGTGTGTGTGTGTGTTGTCTCCATCTTTTTCTTCGAGAGAAAGGGTAGAATGAATTTTTAGACGACACAACCGCCACACTCCTTACCCTCGTTCCAAAACCTACAGACCACCTAGATTTGAGCCCCTGTAACATTTTTCTAGGTTTGAATGTTTTATTGCTCGACCATGGTGGCTTCAGCTCCATTGTCTCTCGAAAATATGTTTTAGTCAGCGACTCGGATAAGTGGGAAACTTGAGTAGCTGTTAAATCTTGTCCTCATTAACTGCACAGGACACTGATACAATTATTGTCTATAATATTTCATTGTTATTGAGGGGCTCAAATCCATTTACATGTAACACGTTATTGTATTCATATAACACAATACCACAATAGCTGTCCGCAGAAAGCTGAACGGCACAATAAGACCGAGACATTCGGCACAGCCCTCCAACCTTTCTTCACAATATTTGTAAAAGACTTCACTGCAGCTTGGTGATTGTTCCTTTAAGCAAAGTTACCGACTGCTGATGTAAGCGTTAACCGGATCCTCCGTCACAACTCGATAAAAGTGTGTGCTACGGGACATGCGCAGTACTAAGGGAAAAGACGGGCGTATCTTCCCGCCGTTGTCGGCCATTTTGAGTTTCCAACTATTGTCTCTTGAGCTACCGGTAGCAAATATTCGGGGCCAGAACAGCAATACTGTCCATTGTCTTCACAATATTATTAATATTATTACATCTCAATATCTATCTATCTATCTATCTATCTATCTATCTATCTATCTATCTATCTATCTATCTATCTATCTATCTAT
>JBCAUA010733419.1:0-15139 GCA_038406235.1 Peronia verruculata | reverse complement strand
TCTATCTATCTATCTATCTATCTATCTATCTATCTATCTATCTATCTATCTATCTATTTATCTGTCTGTCTGTCTGTCTATCCTTCTTCTCGCTCTCTCTTCTCTCTCTCTATCTCTCTCTTTTATGTATGTACGTTGCCACTGGCTAACCCTCCAAAGCCCAGAGTTCCATATATGACACTATCCCATCCAAGGTAAGACTTAATGTGCTGTGAACTACAGCTATGAATTATATGGGCTAACTTGTCTGTACCGACAAATGACTAATTTCATAATTAAGCATGTCTCTAGAAATGTCTTGATCTGTCGATCATGACGTTCATGGTTGGATTTATGGACATCATACAGCTCTAGGATTTCTTGGGGTTCAGAGAATTAAGATTTCATTTTTGCTTGTTCTGCTTCAAAGCTAGTAGATATAAACAATCAAATACATACTTTCTAAAACGCTCTTACAAATCCAATCAAAAGAATAGATTTATTTCATAATACACCGCTTTGGAGGTAGGTATCATTCATTTGTTGGGCAGGAACGTAATAGAAAACGCTACATGAATACAGAGCAGCTGACCCGCGAGAAAAAAAAAAAAAATCAATGTGTGAAATTTCTATACCTGACCGATTTAATATCACATGAATTTTGAACAAAATCTTTCTAGAAAAACCATTGCATTTCCGACGAAAAGACGTGCATCGCACCCATTAATGGGGGATACGGCAGATCTCTCAAAGTTAATAATTTAGTAGCATTATTCTGTACTGTCATAGCCTGTCGCTGTCGGGGCATAAAAAAGATAAACTACATGACTTTTATTCTGGTGTTACTCTACATTGTATATCTAATAAGTTAAACGAATATCAAACAAAAGTCGGCTACGAGGCCTTTATATTTCCTTTTGAAATAAAATACAGCGCGTAGGCGAGGCTAATAGGGAATGAAAGGTGTCTCTCAACTTTATGCTATCGAATGGCCTCTAGCTATAGGTGAGATGTTATGGTATTCTCCTCCTATTAATTCTGTATAATTACATCACTGCATAGATACAGAATGAGAAAAAAAAAAATTCTCGTAGAACAGGTTTGGGTTAATAAAAGTGAGAAAGCAGATCGTAAAGTCTCAGATTTTGAATAACCCCTATAGATTATGGTCTCTAATTATGAAATTTCATGTTGGTTTTATAAAAATAGCTTCAACAGTTCTTTGTACCCACGGAGCTATCAACCAGTTATATTATTCAAAACTTCATAGCGTAGGTTTTTACTTTGACTGAATGTTCTCGTGTACTCTGTTAGAGCATGTCTATCTGTGTAAATAGCAGCAGAGATCTACTGTTTTCGTTGAGTTAATTTAGCTAATAACGGGATATTTTGACAGTACATCAGATGACATTGCTGTATACAGAGCTTAGTTTCTGTGAGTGAACTGCATGAGCGGTCACAGAACCCGTGCGATTATAAAAATACATTAGAAAACCTCTTTTAGCCAGAGGAGGGGAGAATCTAATATCTAAAAGACAACGACTTCCTGTATGTGGCGTTCTTTTCGTTAGTCTTCAACGAAAAAAAAAAAAAAAATGCCACTATGATCTGAATCCTGAAAATCCCTTGGCAAATCATGAAAAAGCTCATATTGCTTTATACTTCATTTTTTCTTCTTTTGTGCTAACTACAAAACCACAAAATTTTCATGTCTCACTATAAAATTTTAGCCCATGTACTTTCTGTTTCAGACTGCAGAGCAATGTTCATGAAATGGTAGTGCGTCTATGAAATTTGTTCTTAAAACTTCAGCAGATTCGGACAACTGTGATTTAGACGTAGGCAGAGACTGAGAGGAAAATCTGTGTCCAAAACGTAGGCTACCCTCGACCTGAATCATCTCTGACTCTTTCGCCCTGAGCCGCACCCTGCCCCAGGTACATTGCGGACCTCATGTGGGGAGGAAATAGAGAGGTAAGACACATTTAGAGATCTCTAACCGAGGGAAGGCCGTGTGTTAAACAGTGTGAAACTGCCAATAAACAGGGGGACAAAAGCGGCGATAGATTGAGTCATACCTGCCTTGCCCAGCTTGTTGTGTCTCAGATCTCCCGAGTGCTGACTTCTTTGGTACAACTGCCGCTTTCACTGACGTACGGGTCAGGAGTACAGTTTTTATGATCTAATTAACGATTCGTGGCTCCACTTAGAAGGCAATATTCCCAGAAGGAAACACACATGTTATTATCTACACAAAAAGGAACGGTTCCAAATCTAGCATAGCTGTTTATTCAGTAATTTTTGTAGAATTTCTCAATCCTTCAACCACTTTTCTGCTCTTATAAAACAAATCACCCATAATGAAGAAGAATAGAGCATACCCTACTTGGCTATAAGATTTATGGCGGATCAATATTATTAAAAAATAAATGTCAGTTTGCATCAAGCGAGACCTGTTGTTCATGCATTTCTCTTTGTGTCTCTCTCTACTTCTCCTTCTCTCTCACTCATCCTTGTTTCAGTACAATACTCCAAAATCACTATATTTGAATCAAGGTCTTGGCGAAATCTATTTTGGACTACGACAGTACCGTGGAAAAAAAATGCTATTAAAAAAAAAAGAGTTAATGGCCTGGATCCAGATCCATAAATTCTTCCACGCTTCGCAAACTCAATCTTCAGACACTTTTTAATACAGCCATAATAGGGAATGTTCAGGCTCTATGAAAGAGACTGTCTAAAACTATCACTCCATAAAGAGAAAAGATTTAAATAAACAACTGTACAAAACCAAGGACATTTTGTTTCCATTCTGTTGATAGTTGTTGAACAGAAATTTGCTATAGGACTGCGACCGGGCTGGCGATAAGACATCGCGCTGAAGGGAATACAGCATCAAGAAGTGTGAGTTAAAAAGAAACTGTTGGGCTCATTCTTAGTCCTGGAGATAGTTCAGCTCCACATACAGGTTTTGACTTCAGAATTATTTGCATTTCTGTTATAATTCTGCTTTTCTTTTAGTCTTTCTGTCTGTCTATTCAACAGTTCAGCTGCTCCTGTCTTTCTCTTTTGCTCTTTATGTTGTTTGTCTGTACGCTGTGTGCTTCTCTGTGAGTGGGGAAAAAAAAAAAAAATTTCTTGCATGGGATTTATTTTTCTTTTCTTTTCTTTTTTTTTTTTCTTTGTTTAATTGTTTGTTTGTTTGTTTGTTTGTTTATTTTAGGAAAAACATAACTGATGAAGAAGGCCAAATAATTTAGTCATGCAGTTGTCCAGCTAAAACATGAAAAAAAAAAAAAAACGTGACTTGAAGCGGGAAAGCAGGCTGAAACATTCAGACACAGAAAAATTATAACCAGACAAGCAGAAACTAGGCAGAATGCATCAACAGACAGACCATAAGCACACAATATGTCCTATTGGAAAGAAGACTTCACACACTCTACTGGTGACATGCTACCGAGTTTGATCTAAGTGAAACAGGCAGACAGACTGAGAAAGACAAGAGGATAGCAATAAAGCAAGGGGGAGATGAAAAGCTTAAAACGATATAATCTGAGCAGGATTGAAAACATAATGAAATTGGGGATTGCCACCGCAGCAAGGCCGGAGACCGCGTAAGCCGTGTTGCTTTTCTTGTTGCTGGCAACCAAATTAAAGTTGGCTTCAAGCTGTAATAGACTGTTGTGAGGGGATGCCTGCTTGAAAACCTAATTAAAATGCACACTTCATCCATGCACTTCTCCGTTTTTATCGACAGAATACAAAATGTCTGGAGTTCTGACATTTGACAAAGGAGAAGGAAACGCGATTGTGACCTGGAAATTCAGTATTTCCATCCGAAAACGTTGTATCTCCGCTTATAAAATTGACACGGAGATAAAGTGAAATGAAAGAAGAGGTGCAGCAGATCAGTTTAGCTCTTCATCGCCAGACAACCATTCACACTTCCTTTCATCCCTACATTACACCTTACAAAAACACGAGTCCTGGATATCTATGACAGTCTTACGGCAAAAGAGGCTATGTATAATTTTGGATGAAATCTGAGGTACATGACAATACATTGTATTGATTTACGCACGGTATGACCAGTAGTACAACTGGCAGGCTAAAAACACTTTGAAAACATATAAATAATACTTATTCGAAATTATTACAAGTAAAGAATCAGACATCAGACCTTTAGCCAATAGTTAGGACCCAATTCCACCAAAATTGGATATTCGTTCTTTTGGACTACAAAAACCTAGGCTGGTTGTAACGCATTCAGACCTATATGCCGTTTTCATGCATCGTGTTAAAAAATCACTTCAGATTATATTAAGAGTAACCTGTAGCATGACATAGGTCTTCAAAAAACTGCAGTTTGTTTATATGAGTTTTAAGAGCGATCACAAAACTAAATCTCGTTATGTCCATTTCAGTAGAAAATTTCCAGGAAGAGGTGTTTAGTCATAGAATGTTCAAATGGTACTCTGGCATCGGACGGAACCAACCACCAGGGACTACAGGTCACTGTCACCATTTTGTCCAGTCCTATCTCATTCTATCCAATAGCTGAGGACAATAGCGTTATAATTGAGATCCTCTGTACAAAGCTTAGGGAAAGTGAAAGAAGTGATAAAAAAAATGATAAGCAAATCTAGCAACACCTCCAGGTCCTGGCCCATGAATCACGAAGTTGACAGACTTATTTGATCTCTAACGCTATCCTGGATTCTCCACCTCAGCTTGTTGCTAGGCAAGAACGCTACTTTGTCCTGGTGGGTTCCGCATACCTCTCATCATTCCCGACATCAAATTTATGGGTAAAAAATCTGACAACATATTTGCCAAAACGTTTCCCGCTTGTATGTTATCCACAGCCTGGAATTGTTGCCTTGATCCACCCTCAAACAGAGCAGCCGTGAAGAATACCGATAAATTACATCGAATTCTGGCTACCCGTCCTAGCCCAAACATGACCTCAATCTGTGCCGAAGTAAAATCAGGAGTTCAATCCTTGTAGCCAGGACAATTTCGAAACAACAAATCCCGTTCTAGTCTGTGCTACTGATGACCCCTGAAATCCAATTTAGCCGTGGCCATATGATAGCCCAGTTCTGCCCTCTAGCTGAGTGTCTCCACTGTCTCGTAGAGTCCACACAACAAAGGCAAAGTGCAGTAGTCGGCGGTTAAAGAGTAGCGATCTCTCACATTAACACTCCATCATGTCTGTACTGATCCCAGGTCGCCGCTTCCCAGCCCACCCGCTTCATTGTTTGGCGACAGAATAGACTAATCCCCAGTAAACAAGCGTGTAAATCCCCTAAGAGCTGGACATCCAGCCGGCCAGCCATCTTCTTTTGTGCCAGACAGCGCTCGTAAACTAACTTTTTAACAATGTACTCGCCTTGTGCTCTACCTCGACCCAGCATCGCTTCACCATTCTCTCTCTCGAGGATCCGACTACCCATCTGTGGTATGAGCAGTACTGAGGGTAGGCAGACAGATGGACCGAGAGACTGACAGACAAAAGAAAGACTCCCTGGACGTCCTTGTCTCCTATCTCTAACATGACTGTCAATGGTCTTATTCTTCGAGACCAATCCTGTGCAGGCTTTGTGAAAATAATTATACAATATTGTCTAACGTATTCTCTAAAAATTGACATTTCTTCATGATACCAGTAGTATCCTCTTCGTTACCATAGAATATTCAGTAGCTTCTGATCAGATGTCGTGTCACAGCTTTCTATGGTCTCAAGTCATGAACTTTAAATGAAGACGATTCTTAGTCGTCTCCGCCGTTCTTATCTGCGCTAAGATAGAAAATTCACATGAGGGATATTTTGCTAGGTCTACATACAAAAATGCGTCTGGCTTTTCTTTTCATTCACTGGAAAGTTTCCTATCTGCAGTATCCCAAGGTCGTTCCTCTCCCTACTTGTCAGCGGTTGGATGCACATTATAACTGGCATTAACTAATAATTGCGATCACAGATGATAAGTCAGCAGTACTTAGTGAATTCAAGTCTGTGGTTCTGTGTCTAGGCATGTCATACAGGCAAACTCTTCAAGACCCACAAAGCTGAAAACATACCTGGACTTAGTGACCTGCAGAAACTCTTGATGCTGAAATCCGATAATCTCGTCTCATTCTGTCTCATTAGATTTGCTGATATTCTATAGAAAGGTGGTCGGAACAAAACTCCTAACTCTCGATGCTAAAGGTGTCACGGGGGATTAGATGGCAGATCTGATATCTTGCACGCAAAAGTTCCGCTCCATTGCGTGTTGAGGAAGTATGATCTGATAACATCACCAGGTATCCTAATCCTTTAGAAGTTACAGTAACTGCAGTGGTTCAGTACTGAGGTGTAATTAGCGAATGTACACGGCTAAGCGTTGGTAATGGTAAAGTCTTCTCGGAGAGACAGAGGCACAGAGAAACGGATATCTGCGATAAGACGTATGCATGGAAACACAAAACGTCTACAGAAAACTTTTACGACGTCATGCAGCTTATTCGGGCTATCTGAATGGCGACTGAGCTGAGTGGGCTGGGCCTCTACATGGACATTCTATCCTGGATCTACTAATGAGGGATTAAGTCAACAAAAGCGGAAGTGATTGATTTATTAGAGCAACATCGGGTGGCAGAGCAAAAATGGGTGGGGCAGAGCGGGAAGAGGATGCTGGGATAGGAGACATCACGTGCTGATGTTTGCTCAAAGTCACAGTTACTGGCGCCAGGATTTACTGAGCAGGGGAAAGGAAGGAGAAAAAGTGGACAATGGATGAGGAAAAAAACAAGTAAAGGATAGTACGGCAGAATGACTGAGTAATGTGACCGAAACGTGGACAATTCCCTTTCTTGGCTAAAAAAAAAAAAAAACCGACAGTCAAAAGAAAATAAATGTTCTGAATCTTTACGAGAGTAACTGAGTTCAAGGTGGGCACTCGTTTTAACAATTTCACTGAAGACAGAGTTAGTAGAGGAAGAGGTAGATGCCAACTGGTGTTCTGGAGAGCAGAAGAAGAGAATCAAGAATTTATAAGCAATACTTGCAAATGAGGAATATTGGGATTTTATTTTAACATCAACGATCATTTCACACAGATTTGCGAATATTGTACCAAAAAAGAATCCCAGGAAGGCGGTCGTAACTGTCATAATATATGAACAAAGCGTCGACCCTGGCCTGGCCGGCAGACGTTGGACACAGCTTGACCAAAGTGACAGTCACCTATTAGGAGTAAGGGCCCTCTGATCTCGTGTTTCCCTGAGCCAGAAACTTGACTCTTTCGCCTCTCTAGAAGCCCTGTCCGTTTGTCTCCTCCAACAGGCTGAAACAGACTCTGAAAATCGAAGATTATATCACAGTTTTTTCCACACCTTGAGCCTACTGTCAACACACACTCGTTTGCTCTAGTGGCTCAGCATCCCGGACCTTTTTCATGAGCATGTTTATTCATCTCTCACCGTTACACTGCCCAAGCCTCAGACACAGAAAGAATCAACCCAGAGCTGTATACGCGGTGACGACTAGGCAAACTCTACCCGCGAAATAACTTTCGGATTGAAATAACTGGCTACTGTTTGAAGCTTTTGTCCAGTTGAGAGGTCATTTACATAGTTGAGGACTTGACGCCAAACTTATGGCGCTCAGGGCTGCTTTCATTCACGAGAGTCAAGGAGGAGGTATGCAGTTACACCATGGTCGGCTTTCAAGTCATTATCCTTGCAAAGTCAAGGTGCAGTTTCCGGAATATCTCTCCACACGTTTGTCCTAATGTCGTGTCTACACATCAACCACGGCAATTGCAGCAATGGCATTACTATTTTAACTGAGCATTTGCAAAATTTTGCACATTTCATCTACTTACGTGTATTGCACAAAAACAATTCCAAACTCTTATGCTAACGTGAAAAAAAGTAGTTGCTCATAGAATGACATGGTAAAATTATCTCAAGGCCAGAGTGAGTGGAAGCGTGCGGTCAGCCTTATTCTGAGACATAAGTTATCTATAAGGTCTTCAACAGCTGTAATGAAGACCAAGAAGACCAACAACAAGACCGAGATCTTTTTATTTCAAAATGAGACAATAAGCTTAAAGACAGATTCTGTCGTTTTAGCCATGACAAATGGAAGCTGTGTTAAGTGAAAGTATATGGTATTAAATGCTCAGAATGACAGAATTATCCAGCACTTAGTTAAAGGAAATTCCAGCTAGATTTACCAAAATAACAACCGGTTGATGTTCGTCCCTTTAATGTCCACTGAATATTGCAATTCCCGAGCTGCGAGACAGTCACCAATGCCAGAATCCGAATATCGAGACCAGCGACTAACTGTCGAACCTGATATACCATTTCCCTCACCCACTATTCCCCCCCCCCCACCCCCTCTCTTTCTCTCTAGCCCATCTGCGGCGATCATGCATGCAGATTAGTCATCAGCCCCGGCAGTGGACATCGGCCACCTACCAGTGATGACCACTTTTATCACTGCAGTAAATTAATCACCCGTTCAGCCAGTTCTCTACTCACTTTGACTCTTCCCTGCGACATAAACGGTGGGCAATTTTCTCTGGGCGGCCGTGAAGTAACAACATGTGAGTGCCACAATGAGTGCTCAGTGAATGCGCGGACATGCTCCGGACCTGGACTGCTCGATTAATTTGATTAAACTCGCGTGTGGCGTTCCTACTCACCATATGATGATCACACAGTTGGTGTCAGCGTTATGACAATTTATAGCTTTCCCATCAATTCACTATCAGTCAACTAGAAAAAAAAAAAAAAGAAGAGAAGAGCCAGCTTCATGGATTCTGCTGAGTGCATGATTACACCAGTATTCATATTTTAAATATATATACTCTAGCTTTAGCCAGCCTAATTCTAAGACATAAGCTATCTATAAGGTTTTCAAAAACTGTAATGAAGAACAAGAAGATTGACAACAAGACCGAGATCTTTTTATTTCAGAATGAGCCAATAAGCTTAAAGACAGATTCTGTGGTTTTAGCCATGACAAATGGAAGCGGTGTTAAGTAAAAGTATATGGTGTTAAGTGCTCAGAATGACAGAAGGGCTGACTGAATTTTTGCGTGCTCCCTTGCATTCGCTTTGGCGGCATCAAATTTCGTTATTTATGCTTGGAACGCAAGGACTAGAGGAATTTAAAACAGAAAATACTATCCATCTAAGAGCAATTCTCCTCATGGGACAACCTTCAGAATATGGTAATAGTATCTTTAGGTGTGAGCACCGGGGCATGGTGTATATTTTGTTTTTCTTTTTGTTTCCTGAACTGGCCAGCTCGCAGACGCAGAGTCGGGCACCCATTTCTGACAAAACAAAACAGGTGAAGTGTTAAGAGAAAGCGTTTAACGCTGAGAGCTTGAGACCTGATTGCCTTCGTTGGCCGAATATTCACACATTCAAATTTCCCTGACGAGAATACTATCAGACTTGGTCAGTGGAGCTTTCAACGCAAAACTTTCAGGAATTAAAGAAGAAAGAGAGAGAAGAAAGAAGAGGAAGAGAGAGAGAGAGAGAGCGGGGTGAGGCAAAGTACTATTGATCGCGAAAAAAAGGACTTAATTTGGCTGTGGAGAGGAAAAATAAGGGACGAAGCTTTGGGGTACGGGGTGGGGAGGGAGGTGGGGGAAGGGGGTAAGATGGGATACAGAGTGATTGTTGATTATTACTGAACATTAGATAGTGAGTAGGAGGGAGAGAAAGAGAGAGAGAGAGAGAGAGAGAGAGGAGGCGCGGGGAGGGGGGGGGGACTGGAGAAGATGAAGGCGGGGATTGTATTTTGATGACAGTTTTCGGTGAAGTGTTTGGGCTGAAACTATGAAGAGGATTAGATTGAGGGAAATTTTGGGACGAGGGAAAGAAAGACGTGGGAAGAGCTGGGGTGGGAGGGGGGAGGGGCAGGGAAGCGGTGATAGGAGAGAGAAGTAACAGTACATTAGTCGCCCGACATCTTACAGGCAGTGCTAGTGATGGGAATGTGGGACGTGGTGTTCCTAGGGTCATTCAGATCATCCACCGTTGTTTCCCACTGTCATTTCCTGTCATCTTCTGACATTCAGGGAAAACGATGGGGATCAATGGACAGACCCCCGGAAATTTCAGAGTAAAAAACGGCACAAAGAAGGAAACATCCGCTCTCCATGGAACTCACTAGTAATTTCTGCAGCAACTAGCGAGCCTCACATGCCGTAATTTATTCTTTAATCAATTTGTGGCTGTTTTAACTGATCATTTATTTATATCACACACAGATTAGTTATGCAGGTATTGCACTGTGAAGATACGAATTCGATAGTGAACTTTACAAAAATCAACAGATCTCCGGGCATATCTTATCTGATTAATTGGTATCGGGAAGAAGAGATAGTCGTTTCAACGTGATTAAATCTGTAACAGTGCAAATAAATGCAACGTGTACCTGGGGCAAGTTAAACTTTAATTCATCGATCTCAAAACCGATTACTTTTTTTTTTTTCCTTTCCCTTTCTTTATAGAATATGAAATGGCGAGGTGGGTTATTTTTCCGCTTTTGTTTTCCGTGTCAAAACGGGGGATACACTGACGCGCTCGAGTGAGAACAAATCGCGAATCAATTATTAAAAAAGCAAATAAATGAGGACCGGTCACCATTGATTAGGCAGAGAAAGAAAAACAATTACTCAAGCCTTCTCCCCAAGCTGGTCTTCACACTCAGTACCAGCATGATTTCTCTGCTCTCTCGCTCTCTCTCTCTCTCTCTCTCTCCCCGCCCCGGTCTCCAGACCGTCCTCCTCATCCCCGACACTTGCCGGGATGTGAGCGGACTCCTTGATTAAATTACTCACGTTGATGTAGGGTTTGGGAAAATAACGTGGCTGTGAGCGGTCATTGATTGCTGCTTTCCCATGCTGAGTGTCCGTAATTACTGTCAACTTACTGTAGATTTCCTCCCATCCCTCTTCCAACCCCCCCCCCTCCCCGCCCCATCTACATAGGCGACATGGGACCTCCTGTCCCCCCTCCCTCCCACTCCTTCACCCCACAGCACCATAAGACAAAGTCCCACCCATAACATTACTAAGTTAATCAAAGCGCGGTGCACTTTATGTATACGCGTCTGAACAGAGAGTGGCCATCGATGCATTTGTATGCCCAGTCACACATAAACCTTCCTGGTACTTAGTCATGCAGCAGCATCGTCAGACCATGCATATAGGACCGTCTCACTGCAACAATACGGAATAGAGAAAAGGGAAGACTTAACTCTCAAACGTCTCTGTATCATCCTTGATGTTTCAAAAATGGGGACATAACATCAGTTTACGACATATTGTAAAGTCCTTTGGGGTACTTTTCCGGCAGGTGGCTGTGGTGACACCCTTGACAGTTCATTCCATGTTTGAGAGTTGGAATGAAGAGAGAGAGAGAGAGAGAGATAGAGAGAGAGAGAAGGAGAGGAAAAGGGGGAGGAAGGAGAAAGAGAAAGTCAGGCAGAAACAAGAAAATAAATAGATAAGGAAAACTTATTGATCGGGAAAATGTATTGAAAATAATAATAATAATAATCTGTCTGTGGACGGGGAAGGGGGGGGGGGTGTAAAAAGAGTAATAGGAGTGAGGAAGGAGGGGAGAAATCACAGTGAAATACAGTAATAGGCCGGAGTGCTCAACGGCCTAATGTTTCCACTAGAGGAGTCAAACTATCACTGAATTTGGTTTATCCCATTTGGGAAAGAAAAACTGACCAAAACAACCTTTGGAAAGGACATTTTTCGTTTCCTTGCTTTCAATTTTTTTTTTTTTTTTTAGCTTTCTAGGTCTGGACAGCAATTACCAGACGCATGGAAGCGTACAAAAAGTTAATCAACGACATTTTATCGAACGTTGAAGAAAAAATTATATTGATCGTGTGTATGTCTGTGTGTTGAAGGGGAGAGAGTAAAGGAAGGGTGGGGGGGGGGGGTTCAATCAGACGGATAAGACACCCAACTAGCTAATCAAAGATCAGGTTGGGGAAACGAGAATAGTTACTGTATATCTTATTTAAGCAACAACAGTAACAACAACAACAACAACAGCAGCAGCAGCAACAACAACAACAACAACAGCAAAATAAAAAAAAAATAATAATAATTAATAAATGAAAAAAAAAGCTATCAACTGTAAGAGAAAGGAAAGATATAAACTGTTTTTTCTCAAACAAGTAGACAAATCCGAGATAGATAGAATTAATAATCTCTGAATAATATGAGATGAGGCATTACAGAACATATCCACAATTAAGGGTTGCGCTCTATTCCTTCTTACTATTTTTTCTTAGTTATTAGGTGACAGCAACATTTGACATACTCGGTACCCTGAACATGCTGGTTAGAAGTATTTTCAGTGGCTATGGTACAAATTCCATTGTCAAATACACAAATCGGCGATCATAAGTTTATCACGCAATGGGTAAGACATTTGAAATGTGATCAGATACTTTATGTGCTGACTATAATTTGCAGATCTGGGCAGTATTCTGCAGTATTCTGTGCCATGGTAAGATCTGAGCCTGAGGTTAAAAAAAAAAGAAAGCAGATCCTTAGATGCCCTCCCCACTCCGACACAAGTCTCCTCTCTCCGCTCCACTTCTTCACCCCCCCCCCCCGACCCTGCTCCTTTCAACCGCCCCACCCTCACAGTATCAGGAATCGGTGCTTCCTTAATTGCTGTTTAACTCAATTTCAAGCCTTCCTAGCGCCAATTAACTTCAAATTATAGCCGGCAGCTCTCTGGGACCTAACTAGAAGTCCTAACCAACCGCCAGGGAACTAAACTAACCTAACTGCCCAAGCAGTCAAGTTGGGAGATATTCGTTTACATAGAGCTTAGTTTAGCCTTCATTTCTCACATCCAAGACGGCATTTTCCTCTTTGACCCTCCTCATATCTGTCTTCTTGACGTCTCAAACCACTTGTCAATTCATGCCACCCCACAACCACAGACAATATCTAAGACGTTCAGATGTAGACACAAGTAAATTACGCCCAATGCCCGCAGCTTTGGACTGAGCACAGGCCTCGCGGGGAGTCCGCAAAATGAGATTCCAGAGGTTTGTCAGTGTTCATCTTATGGTGTCCCTGGCTCTAGAGGCTACTACGTGGTCAGCCAAATGACCCTCGGATAATTACACCAGGGATGGGAAAATGACCATCCATATGTAGGCCGACTGGACAGATAAAGGTTTCCTCCCTCTCTACAGTTTCAACCAAGGAAAATCGTTCACCATTTTCCAAAATGTAAACAAGGACGGGTCGGCTCATCGCGTTTGGTTCTATCTCAGTTCAAGTCAAAACATCGACAGCCGGTGTGATGTCCTGAGAATACGCAGCAAAGGGAATAAACTGCTCAAAGTAATTTCTGAATGAAAAGGACTATAATCATCCATCTTAGGTCTACTCTCAACAGGCAGCGCTTTCCTTATAGCGAGCTCAGTTCTTTGTTGCGCTTTGTCCACTTTTGGACTATTTGGAGATGAAAATGTCATATGAAAGAGGGATAGTAAATCTACCATACAATGTAATTATTTCACCAATCACTTGTCCAAACAAGTAGATTTTGAAAATTATTTTATCCTACCTCCTATGTGCAAAAACAGTTGTTAAACATAAAATATCCAATTTTCTCAAAATGGGAAAAAATGGAGATATAGCAACAGAGAACTGAGCTCACGTTATTCTCTCCACTAGAGACTACATAGAAAAATATTATGATCACCTTAAAATATTTATTACCAAGACATTTAGACACTTTTAGACACACTTTAAATTTAGGGAGCTCCAAGACAAATCACCACAAACAAATCCAAGAACATTCGTGGTTCTTGCAGAAAAAATCGAAGGCCAGTCGATACTGTCGAGAAGACATGCGGCAAATGGAGTAAATGGTCCGGAGATAATTACTGAAAGGAAGGGGAAATAGGCATCCAGCATAGGTCAATTTTCTGTATGGTGGGATTTTCCATTTTCCTCCCTCCTGCCTTCAGACTTTTTTTTTTTTTTTTTGCCAAGTTATTCAGACATCTTTAGAAACCTATGAACTCAAAATATGCAGCGGCTCAAATAAAGGTCAAGAGAATTCATAACGTTTTACATAACATCATGTTGTCACAGGCAAGTAAAACTTTCAGAGATGTTTCTCAAGCTCTTCCATAACAACGCGTTAAGTAATTCCAATGTAGAACGTGGGCAATAGAGAGATCGTCAAAGATGTCTTATTTATCGTGAAAACATCGCATGGCCGATAAGGATGTCTTGGTGCCGACTAGTATCTTAAAATACGAATAAAAAATCCTGAAACAACTTACCTGTAGTCGAATTCACATCTATTGATGATGTATTTCTCTTAGATCATCAATCTCTTCTCTGTGTATAACGAAAAATCCTTCCTTTGTTTGTTTGTTTGTTTTGTTTTGTTTTGTTTTTTATTTGTATTTAACATATGTGTGTTGTTTGCCCCAGGACACGATTGTCCCAAGCTAAAACAGTTCTTTTCGAAGTATCACAGCAATGATATCAGTTGAGCGAAGAGGAAACTGGCAGAAAATCTTGCACTATCAAAACATGGAGAGCGTGATTGTAAAGACCCTTAAAAAAAAAACTGGCAACACATTTAGATCTTTACTAGTATAGAGCACACTCTTTCTTCTTTAGCAGTTAAAACATAATGTCCATGTGCGATGCGGTCAAGTTTCCTGACCCTCTCTCGCTCTCACGCTCGATCTTGACCGTTTGAAGTCCAGTCTATTCCTTGGCCGCCAGCCACACACACACACGCAGTGTCCCTTCGCCCTCGCCTGGTCCTCCGTTTCGCGTCAACCGTTCGTCCACACCAGTCCTAGCGCGCGCCAAAGGTCCACAACTCTGACGGTGCAACTGGCCAGACGACAGCACTGACTTGCAGCCGACAATAGACACGTCGTCTGCGCTGCTGTCTGCGCCTTGACACTATACCGCAGATCTGTGGTTCCCCTGCTGTTTTTAGCTGACAGAGCCGTAATAGTTGATGGTTCAACTGCCTGATACATCTTTGCTAGGTCCATAGATAGATAGATAGATAGATAGATAGATAGATAGATAGATAGATAGATAGATAGATAGATAGATAGATAGAT
>JBCAUA010733308.1:0-15140 GCA_038406235.1 Peronia verruculata | reverse complement strand
ATGATCCTTTCGCCTTGAATTGCAATTGCACCCGCCCCAACAGCATGTTTTGTTAACCATTCTTTTGATTCAAACGCGCAATGAGTATGGGCAGCGTGGTCGCCTGCCCCCCCCCCTACTAAAAATAGACGCGGGGGGTTTCGCGGAATACGCTAATCGAGACAGGTCTATTCACCGGTGTTGATCCACCGATACAGTATGCTACATAAATGATATGGCTATTGCAGTGCAAAGAATGAATCAATTCTACACTACAAGCAGTTTCACAATTTTGTTCAAGGATGTCAGAACCTTTGCACATTATTATTTTAGTTAGGAGGCGCTTTACTCTATCAGTAACGAAAGTTTAGTATTGGATTCAGTATTAGGTTTTACTCTAAACGTCGAATACCTCTAACGTGTAAGCTGATCTCGGGAAGGAGGGAGGGCGAGGGAGACGTGGGAAAAAAAAAGGGGGGGGGGGGGGAGAAGAGAAAACTGAGACTGTAAAACTGAGATGAAGCCACTTTCACCAAAAAGCTCTGTGGAGATGACATATCTTACTTCGCCTGCCCTCCTGTTCACCAAACCTAAGAAATTAGTTCCCTGGAGCTCTCTCCTTTCGCCTGTCCCGCTTGTCTCTGATCCCTGACCCCGGCCATTTGACCACGCCGTCCTCCCAGATCCTGGACCCAGATAGATGTGTTTAAGACCACACGGAGGCCCCGCCAGGGGATCATGGGTACGGGATGGGCCAGGCGGGACTGGTGCCAGAGACGGGGAAGGACCAACACTGAGACATAGCATGGCTGATGGGCTTCTCTTGTTATCTGACAACTTGTCCCACGCTCCCCTGGGCGGTCACTGAAAACTGAAGGGACCCAGTGACCCGTCGCTATGATATACGTATATAGATTCTATATATATACTGTCACATAAAAATCAGCAACAAAAACAGCCCCCCTTCATATCAGAAGATTGCCAATGACTATGATTCACTTGCTTGTGACACCAAAAGGAGGGAAAGACTTGTGACCCCTCTAAAGGGATATGTATCCATCTTAAGCTGTTAACCAGGGCCTTCTATTTAAAATTAGA
The DNA here is from genome assembly GCA_038406235.1 of Peronia verruculata. NCBI lineage: Eukaryota > Metazoa > Mollusca > Gastropoda > Systellommatophora > Onchidiidae > Peronia > Peronia verruculata. Next base: position 14,063 of record JBCAUA010733308.1, on the reverse strand, counting down.
CAAAATGTTAAATAATTATTGAAAAAAAAAGAAGAGAAAGAAGAAGCGGAAGAAAGAGAAAATAAAAAAATTAGCATCTTATTACTTCCACAAATCATAATTCATTACCTGCTAGAGCCCTTTCAGGATAAAAAATCTACCGTTTCTTCTAGTTCAAATTAACAGACAGTGACATTTGTCATTGACTCTCTGGCCTGTAGTCAAGGCTTCTGAGTAATAGTATTATATAATTCCACTTAGTCTTATCCAGATTAAGAATACAAAATGAACCCTAAGAGAGTTTTTAAAAAAAGGCTAAAAGTTTGCTTTGAGTCACTTTTCAGAATCTCATATTTGCTTCGCAAGTTTTTCTTGTACATGAATTGATTTTTTGCAAGGAACAGTAAGACAAGTTTACATCGGAAGATATGAAAATCCTTTTAAATTGATGGCCAAATAACGCAGTTAAATGCTGGCATTGGGCCATACTCTGATGCATAACTTAAATGCCACTTGGTGCAAGGTATTGTGTTAAAAAAAAAGTATAAATGAAAACATAATGGCAAGGTACAATCTCAGCAAAACTATTCTTAATTAGCTGTCCAGCGCAAAATCAGTTATTACAAGTTATTTTAATAGACTTTACTTCCGTTTTTTCAAAATGACATGACCTATTTTGAAGTCTGACTTATCATCATGTCTGATGTCTATCAGCCACCTTTTTTTACAGAACCACTGCAAATTAAAAAATCGATAAAGAGTACGTGAAGTGGTGCTGGCCGGGAAAAATTTCCCAATTCCACATTTCTACTCCCAAACATTCGCACCAAAAGACAGGCAGCCCATTAAAACCGAGATAATCCTACTTTGTCAGGACTGAAAGGCTTGGAAAAAAAATTCAGCCGATGACAAATGAGCATCTTTTTTAATGGACCTGCATTACCAAACATATAGATTATTTCTGTCACCATGTATTAGATAACTATCCCTGGCTCCGTGAATTAGTTCTTGATGATCCTTCATACAAACATCTTACATGACACGAGGAGATATCTCTTGACATTTAAATACTACTCTTATAAAGACAGGGTAATAATGATAATATTATTACTTTCCAGGACACGCTGGCTTGGGGAGGATCCAATTCTGGCATGGTTTCCAATAGTCACGGATAAATACTACTGTACCGGTTATCACTGAGCTCCCATGGGTGTTCTGACATATGGACGCGACCGAACGGAATACATGAGTTGGGACATTTTGTTGCCAATGTGACTTAAGAGTGAAGCACTTGAGACATGGGCTCGCTGAGGATAAAGTAGGACTCTTAAACAAGTCTGGCATGACCGAATTTGTGCTGGATCCTATGTGATGAGAGGAATTATTCATCGACATTTCCTATAATATAAGACAAACATGTAATTCTGAGAAGTGTCCCAAAGCAAGATAGATCTAGTTTTTGTTTTTTTTCCCCGGAACATAGTCTAAGTAATTCGAATTCATTTCCCCATCTCTCTCTCTCTCTCCTCTTCTCTAACTCCGCCTGTGTGAGTGTATATATGTACGTGTATATGTTTCTAACTCATGCCCTCGTGCGTGTCCCCCTCATATATTCTTCCCGGCTGGCGTATCACAAAGATTACTGCCTTTTCATCCTTGTATCTTTAGTCCTTAACGTGCTGCCTTTTTTCTTCTGAGAACACATGCCCGTACACACTCGTGCGCTTCCAGCCTCTTTCGATCTTTTTTCACCTTCTACTCATTTTCCATCCGCTGATGATGATCGTCCCTTTATCATTACTCTTTACTCTTGATGGGCTTGAGCTTTTGCTCTTACCCTTCCCCCCATCCCCACCCCCCCCCCCCCAAAAAAAACCTTCCTACTCTGTCTCATGCACAAACGCACACATTATATGTCCGAATGTCCACATCAAACATACATAAAATTCATGTCCACTTCTTACTTTCCTTTTTTCTTTCCCCCTTTTTCGCTGTAATATGGCTTCACAGCCATACATGCTATGCTTTTTTTTCCCCCCACAACCCTTTCATCCATCATCTCCCCCCGTTCTTCCTTCTCTCCTTCCCCGTATGCCTCTCTCTATTCATAACTGACCCGTCCTCTCCCCGGCAGATCACCGGCCAACGACAAATGACAGTGTTTCTCCCAAATCAGCGTCCCCAAAGACCTCCTAAAGAGGGTCCTCCTCGCCGTTATGAATAAATGAATTCCATTCTCTGGAGAGAGCGACAGCCTCCACAACGGGTGCAAAAAGACTGCTCGGAATATTGCTGCTCGTCAGAAGTCGTGAATTGGCAGAGGAAAGAGGGGAAAAGAGGGGAAAAGAAAAGAAAAAGAACAAGATGATGAAGAAGCACGAGTGTTGATGTCCTCGTGATAAAAAGTGAATGGCACAACACTGGGTGAAAACTGAGCGAGGCTGCAGAAAATTCAACAAAACTGAAGAAAGAGCACGGGGGAAAAGTAAAAATAATAATAATAATAAAAACGGGGGTTCGTACAAGGTGATGGCGACCGAACGAACTAGACTGACTCCCAAAGTGGACGCCAGTCATCTGCCATATTCTCAACATGTTTTAACCCTTTCAATACGAATGTCCTTATCAGACAAAATATCTGAGGCTTTAGAATTGTCATATTGAATTTGAAATGCTCCCAAGTTTCTTGAAAACATCGATGCCACTTGATCATCACTTCAGAGCGGAACATTAGCGTTTCTTTGACCACATTTAGAAATGAGCCCCTGATATACTAGAGTTTTGTTTCTGTGTGTGTGTATGTGTGTGTTTTAAATATTTATTTATTCTCCGTACGGGTGTTAAAGCAATTTTCTCTATATAATACATCTCTATGTTTGTCTCTACCTATCCATCTCTCTCTCCCTATCTACCTACCTATCTACTTATACTCATCCACTTGTTTATCGATCTGTCCATCAATCCACCTACCCACCCACCCATCCATGCATCCATCTATCCGTCCGCCCGTCCATCCATCCATCCATCCATCCATCCATCCATCCATCCATCCGTCCAGCTCACACTTCTATCCAACCATCTCTTTCTTCTATTTTATTCTCCCACACACACACTCACATACATCCTCTTTCTGACAGGTCTACCTAAGAAACCGTGGCATTGATGTAGACTAAATATTTCATGACAGTTCTTGAGATAAATAAATATGAATGGACAGACGTATGAGACTCGGTGACCAAAAAAAAAAAACAGGTGAGCTATTAAGTTAAAAATGAATGCATATTTCTGAAAGTATGTCTATCTTTGACATGTGGACATATATTTTTATTTTTTTTCTTATGTCCAACTTAACCCTAGGAATCCTCTCTTATTTGAAAGTCCTGTAAATGATATCTGAATTGTTTTTACGGGATGAAACAAGTCGTCGCATTTACGTATATATTGTCAATGAGACGAGAGAGAGAGAATCTGTGTAAGACGGAGGGCAGAGAAGAGAAAGAGGGAGAGTAAGATTAAAGGAAACAGTAAGAGAATGTAAGAGAATGAGAAGGAAAGAGAGGTAAGACAGAGAGAAACAGAGGGGGAAAAGGTAAGATAGAAAGAAACAGTGGCTGTAGAGAGAGCAAACCAGGAAAAATAATACAAGAAAGAAAGAAAAATGCAGAACAGACAGAAGTAACAATAAGTTTGAACTAAGCAAAGAGAAAATTTAGGACAGACCAAAGTAACAAGAGAGACCACTGGTTAGAGATGAGCACAGAATGAAAGAGAGAGAGAGAGAGAATGTATGACAGACAGAAGAAACAAATGAAAGCATCAGTTAGAGACAAGCAGAGAGAGATAGACTGAAAGAGGGAGAGAATGTTGGATCGAGACAATAGTGAGAAACTATGGGTCTGTTCAGAGATAGAAAGAGAGAGACAAAGGAAACAGAGCATCATTAGACAAATGCCGTAGACTGAAAAAATTAAAACCAGCCCAAACTACATTAATTGCATAACATGCTTATCAAATTCCCCTTATTCAAAGATGAATAATCTGATGTCTGACGTCTCTTCTTCTCTTTTCTGGCGATTTCATTTCTGAGAACTTTTTAACACTAATTAGTACAACAGTTAAATGAGAAACATATTCTCACTGGACTAGTAGTTAAGACCAGTGGACTGGGGATCAAAAGTTCTTGAGTTCAAATCCTAATAAGGCTCCATATTTTACCCTTGGAAAAGACAGTTTACACACATTTCCTGACTCAACCAGGACAAAACTGGTACCAACTAAAGACAGAGATTCTTATTGTTTGACTGGTAAAAATTTCAGCCTGCCAAACAGGCAGATCACATCTAGGTTTTCTAGGAAAGCTGACAATGTATGTGAGTGTCTCCACTGGATCTGTGAGGGTAATAACAGTTTCCAAAACTCTCAGAGCTATACAGAAATAAATGCTATATAAATGCCATCTATTTATTCTTATTATTTGCTGCCGATGATGTTTGTATTTATCACATTGTTTCAGTAACCTGCCTTAGCATTCAGTTCAGTTAAAGCAGGGCCTGCAACAAACTCTTTCAAACCTGGGAAGGGGAATGAATGAAAGGGAACGAAATGAATGAGAAACAAGCCATAACAAACAAAAAAAAACTTGACAAGTTATGGGATCAAGCCTGGATTTGGCTAATCAATACTGATGTCATTATTGAGTTATTCTTTTTTGGGTTGTCAGCTTCATACAAGAGACCCCATGGGATATACGAGCAAAAAAAAACAAAAAAACATATAGAAAAGGAAAAAGGGGAAAGAAGATATGAAGGGAAAGAGTGGTCATTTGTAACAACCCAAAAGAGAAACTGATCATTTTGATACAGTTACACTCAAAAGATAATTATTGCATAAGTCAGGTTTGGCCATTTTGGAGAAAAAACATAAAAAAAGAAAGTCTTATAACATTACAATATAACAGTATAACATCATACACATTCTTTTTCGAATGGTGCAAAGTGCTATTGAAATTCAAGGTTGGAAACAAAGTTTTCAGAGCAATGTAGTATGAGCTTCAAACTGTTCAGCTATGACCTGAACTCAATTTGGCGAAAGATATAACTTAGGTAATTATTGCACGAGCATGATGATTTGGAAAAGACAACTATTAATCTTTCTCAGTATAAACTAACCCAGTACTGAACTTATGCTATTACAAGCAGACTGATTTCACCATACACTGACATATCAAAAACTTAGAAGGAACAGCATACATGTATGAGGGAGGTGATGACTTCCTATGGACAATATATCATGACATTGCAGTGATATGTTTTGTAAATTTAAAAAAAAAAAAAAAATAACCTTGTCTATCCTATTTGTCAAACAGGATAATATTTCATAAAAACTATATGCATGTATTCTCTTGTTTGATGCATATGTTTATGCCATCTAGAACTGCAGTGGAATTTAGCAACATATTCCTTTAGTTCTGCTATAGCGAACTGCTCTCCTCAACACAAACATGATATCTTTATTCTAGGATAAGTCCAATTTCAGTGGCACTCAATTTCATAAGGACAGTACTATGTTTCAAGTGTATTTCACTTACAGAGAATGGATGTTCACAACAACTTGAAATTAGATTGGGTAACTCCCTGCTGTCCATCATGGCATAATAAGATAGAATCTGCCAGTGGGCAAAATGATATAAAAAAAAAAGAACTAAGAAATTGTTCTACTTTTTTTTCAAATGATTGAGTTTCTCTTGAGAACAAAAACTATTGCATAAACAAAAACAGTCCATATTTTTTTTTTAATGTGGACAATAATTGGAACACTGTAAAATGAGTTTACTAGCACAACCAAGATACTTTTAATATTGCTTTTCTTCTCTTTCTCTTTTTTTTTTTTTTTAAGCAGATTGTATGCTATTTTGAATGTACTAGTGACTTGAGTTAAACAAAGGGTTACTTCTAAAACTACATGTATTAAAAAAAAAAAAAGAGAAGAAAAAGAAGAAAGAAAACCAAGGCTGACTTTGCCACATGTTCAAGTTTGGCTTGAGCAAGAAACATAAAGAGCAATTTTTGTGTTCATATATCATTGCATCAGCAAGAATATCCCATATCACTGTATAAAGAAAAGTGATTTTTTTTTTTTTCTAATTCATGCAGTGTCAAACTTCATATATATATAGTTACAATGTCGTCAAAAAAGTGGATTTTCATTTCTCAAGTTTCTCCTTAAATTACCCAATCCAAACCAAAGAGTCTAATCTGATTAATCACCATCACTGGTGAAGCCAGCTCTACAGAGTTAACATAATATCATAATTACTACTGGTACAGCTTATGTACATAATAGTGAACATATATATACACAAAAATAAAGTGACTATTAAGTATCTCATAACAAATAAGGTTTCAGTGTTATCTGGTCTAACTTTCCAACTTTTTTGAATTGGAAAGAAATCTTATGATGACTGAGTGTCTTTTCCAATCTGATATTAAAGAACACTTGCCACAATAAAAAAAAAAAAAAAACAGACAGATTCATTTTAAGGGTAAGGAATGCACAATGCAGTGAAAAGGGAAATGATGGAGCCAACACTGCTCTTGCAAATACAGGAAATGTCTGTGTGTTTTTCCAATGTGATTAAAAAAAAAATGCCTTGATCTTCTATGTTTCCTGGGATGTTTCTTTGAAGTTCTCAAAGGCAGTTAAAAGAGCCACTTTCTTTGACATGCCTGTACAGAAAGGAAGTGAACAAAGTTCAAAAGGAAGACCACCTACCTGAGCTTCCAGAGTTTTGACTCTTTCTTGTAGTCGATCATTGTCAAGTTGGATACGACTGTTCTTTTCTGTCAGTTCCACTTTTCTAAAATACGAGTATACATATATAAGTAATCTCATTAATTTAACACTAAACTTTTTACCTCTTTCAGCTGTTCATTTACATCTTCTAGCTTTATTTTTACAGACAGTGACAAATAAGGTTTGTAGGATATCTTTCCTCCAACAGATTTTGCTCTCTGAGACAACCAAAACATTTCCTAATGATTATTTCTATAAAATGACTTTGCATTTTTCATTCGGAAACTCCATTAGTTTTGCTAAAGGCTTGATCAATCTATCCTTTCCCTTAACACATTTCTAGTTCTGGAACAACTGACCTCACTTTTCATAATAATGTTTCGGGTCAAAATGTGTGCAATATAAACTTTTGGAATTATACATGTTATAACAGTGATTATGCAAAAGATATTAACAAAGATAACATAAGCCAAGAAATATATTATAATGTAATAACAATATGTAACAACTAAGTCAACATCATGTATCACATCTATGTATAACATAAGTATAAAATTCAGCCATTGCACACTCAGAATTTTCAAATATAAGGCCCTCCAAGAAATGCAACACTAAAGGGTCAACATATCTATAGAAGATAATGAAGACTTACTTGGATAGGACATCACTAATCTCTTCAGCTTGTTTCGCCACAATGTTTTGCAGCTCTTCAATGCGATCATCTTTGACCTGAATAATTTCCAGCACTTTGCGATCTTTATTCTCAGATTTCTCCTTTTCCCTGAAAGAATAAAGAATCATAAAACATTTAGTGGGAAAAACATGATCTGCATGTTCAGAGCTTTTTTCGAATTTAGATTTTCTGCCGTTCATTCGGCTTTTTTTTTTTTTTTTCAGTTTGAACTAGGCCTGACTTTTTCAAAACTGTATTCTCATTGAAGAAAATATGATAACAAATTTGTTGCTCTCTTTTCTTTCAAATCAATATGTACGAGAATTCATTGGCTTAGGCAGAGGAACAAAATCAAATATCTCACTTAAATGCAATGATGAAGATTTGCTGCTACTAATTTTATGCAAGTCAGACTATATCAAAGGGGATTAAAATGATACCTTTGTATTACCAGGGAAATTGCTTCAGTCACATCTGGATTAGCAACCTGCAGTTTCTTCCACAGTGACCACACAAAATCTTTGTCAGCCTGCAAGTGAAAAAACAACAGCAAATCCATTAGACAGCTGATATATACATATAGAGCTAGCAACATGATGAGTAGGATGTCAGAACTCAGAAGTTAACTTTTCTAAAAGGTTTACTATTAAAAATCAAGCAAAATAAAGATGCAGTTTATAAACATGATAGACAAATTACGCCAGACAAGCAATGGGCCTTTTTGTTCTCTTTCTTAAAGTAAAGAGAGATTTGCATGGACTATGTGTCTTGTGCCCAGAGCAAATGAGTTGGAAGTTGCGCTGAGCATTTATGAGTTACGGCCGTTTATTACTATTTTCCGACTGAGATACCAAATTTGTTCTTATTTCAGGTTAAAAAAAGCATAAGGTTTTGTTTTATGAAAAACAATATAATTTATCTAAATTTTACTTGTAATCGCTTGTTGCGAGTTGTGACTCATTTGCCCTGTGCACAAGATATACACAAGATATATATTGATAATGAACAACAAGTATGCCGGCACAGACATACACAAAAGATTGATTGGTGAGGAAATTCTAAACAACTCGAATGAAACCAGTAAATGAATAAAACAAGAAAAGATCAGCATCATTCATTAGCTACATTAAGCAATGGAAAAACATAGAGGCCTAAAACAGATTGATAGCACAAAAATGTGAGAAAAAAGAAGACTTTGAACGACACAAAAGAAGAAACCAGGACAGACACAATCTGGTCAAGAGTAACCAGTCTGATTTAAAGACAACTTTGGCTTCAATAACAGAATGAAGGATGTGGAGAACTATGATTACAAGTGTTATACATGAGGACCCACATGATGATGCTGTGCTGACAAAGTCACAACCTAAATAGACTAAATCTTAGCGAGCAATATTAGGGTCCTCTAAAGTGCATACAAACCTGGCATTGTGCTAGTTCTGCTTCTAAGACCTGGTTCTGAGTAACAAGATGAGTGACATCTGGATCTGCAATTACAAGATTAGTCATGAAAATGAGATGATTGCCATTAAATGTAACAAAATAAAATTAGCTCTGATTTCATATGCAGATAAAGCAGTATATATCCCTGTCAGTATAGAGATTTAGTCAGAAAGCTGCACATGAGATAACATGTACCCTCTTTCAAAAAAATCTACTCACATTTTTATCCCATCTGCATGAAACTGATTAGTAACTTCCTGTACTGACTGAAACAACATATGACATGTACCACCTCGAAACATTTGTGATTAGCTTTATGGTTATAATATGAGATATCTGCTCTTGGCAGATTAATTTCTTTTTCCTTTTTTTTTTTCTGGATGCACTCAATTTTGTTGTCAGCATTTTAATTTGCATACTGAATGAGGCCAAACAAATCACAGACAACAGTAATTCTACCAAACTTAAAACCGAAATGAGACTTCCTATATCATAAACAAAGGAAAAAAAATTAAAAGGATGTTCAATGACCCATCCACACTTCAAGCACTTTTGATTTCACGTATTAAACTTTCAAACACTGTAGACTTCTTCATTTAGCGAAGTATTTAGTTCTCTCACAGGAAGGGCATATTTTGTCTTTGAAAAACTTACCTTTCATGCCTGTTGTTACTACAAGATCAAGCTGACCATACGAATCACTCATTTTCAGAACATAATTCCCTCCACTCAATACACATTACGAAATCACTGAATCTGAAAGAAATGTGAAATGCATGAAAAACCCACAACATGATCTGTTCTTAAAAGAATGATAAGATGCTAAACGTGTGAATATCTGTTCATTTGAGAGGGAATGTCAAACATTTTGAACCACTTTTAATAAATGAAAAATTAAACAAATAAAAAAAAATCTGTATAACTTATACAGAATTAATAATACGAGTGTGTGTTGGTTTATTTATGCCCTTTGGCAAATGCACAAGGGAACGCATCATTTTTGCTTTGCTGCTAGATCAATATAGATTATCTAAATTCCTTTTTTACGGCAATGAGTGGATTTAGATCGAGAATTTGAGTCTAGACCCTGAGATCTAGTCTAGATCTAAACTAGATCTTTATATACTATTACTACCACTCGTCCAATGGCTTTTGCCTTTGCGTGAATTTGGCTGTGAATTTTCGAGTTTCAGCAACTGATAAAGCTCAAGTTGTTGCAATTACTTCTGCACAAAAAAATATCCCGTACATTGACATGATATGTACTGCGAATAATTTAACAAGAAACACTGAACTGAAATTAGCATTTGTTTAGTTTGACTGCTGGTCATAGTATTGTTTTGAGCATGCATGAACTCGACAATGTTGCCTATTTTCGATAGATAAAGAGCGCTCCAACAATGCAAACATACGGTTCCATTTCAAGACAAGGATCCGTAAAGCTAATCCTAGAAATATTTTATTTAACAAAACGTTGTTTCCAGTTTATTGCATTATTTGAATAAGTACTTTTGAGCATCTGAGCTTCGCAGAATTCCAAAAGTTCAGTTTTCCGCTCAAGTTGCTACCAAAAACAATGGATTCCTACCCGCGACATATCTTTACGACAAAAACAATGGCTTCAGCATGGGTTTGAGACACATAATGGAAAATATGTATTTTGAAGATATAATATAATTATATTGCTTTTCAATATCCAACATTACACATTTTAGCTATAAGGAGTTTCCTTGTCTTATGTTGTCATATTATATTTGATTTTACGACCACAACCGCTCGAGGCGCCGCCCACTTTTCAAATCTGTCAGTTAGTGTGAATGGACCAACGTGTTGTAAGCTCCTTGGAATGGACACACTGATGAGGTAACGCGCACGTTAACTCATCCTGCGCGTGATTAATAGGCAAATAAAACGCGTTCAACGTCTATAAAAGTTGAGATTTATGGATAGTTCGACTAATGCAACAAGGGTAGACATGCATGTATCTGTTGTAGACTTGAGACCTAGTGCAAATCAGACAGGTCTAGCCCTTTACACGAGGTCTACAGCACAGAGAACTAAAAAAAAAAACAGGAGTTCAAGAGCAAAAATTTAGGGGGGGGGTGGGGGGCGCAGCAGAGAGCAAGAATGTAAATCTATACTGAGATCAACGATTTTGGTAGAGTTTGGACAAATGAGCTAGATCTAGTTTGCAACGTTTTATGTCTACGCTTTGAGCACTTGTGTCAAAGTACTCAAAGGCAAGGGGCTTATATATATTACACCATTTCCTGTGATGAGCCTTAACTTGGCCTCATTTCCAGTATAGTGAAGGTTAAAGAGATATCAGTTGCTTCTGATACAGGGTGAGTCATACATGAATGGTGAAAGTTGATTTAGACACATACACACACACAAACGCAAACATACACACAAAGAAAAGAGAAAATGAGAAGGTAAAAGATAGAAAGAAGGACAGAGAGAAAAGAAACAGGAGGTAATAAAAGACAGAACAAAAAAAAAAAGGAAAGAATTGCAGGAAGAAAGAGAGAAAAGAAAATAAGAGAAAATGAAGGAAATAAAGGATTGAAGAAGGAGGAAAAGAAAGAAAAAGAAGATATATGAAAGAAAGATACGAAGAAAGAAATTTAAAAAAGAAAGGACAAGGACAAAAAAAAAAAGACAAAGAGAAAAAGAAAGGGACAAAGAAAAAAAGAAGAAACAAAGGAGAAAAAACACACACACAGACAAAAAGAAAAGAGAACCAAAAAAAAAAAGACAGAAATCACTTGATAATAAGGACATAAAATCAAAGAGAAAGGGAAGGAAGAAAGAAGGAAGAAGAGAGACAGAAAAGGAAAGTACAAAAGAAAGAAAAAAAGCGTGAGACGTGCATGAATGGTGAAAGTTGATTTAGCGAAAAAAGGAGAAGGGAGAAAAGAGAGAAAGGATAATAAAAAGAGAGAAAAAGGATAACGAAAGAAAGAATGAAAGGAAAGAAATAAAGGACAGAAAGAGAGAAGGAAAGAGAAAAAAAGCAAAGCGGACAAAAGACAGGGGAGATAAAGGAAAAAGAAAACAAAAAGAGAAGGGTATAAAAGAAAGAAAGGAGGAAAAGAAAGAATATACGAAAGAAATTGCATGAAATAAAACAAAGTAAGAGAGAAGAGGAAATAGACACAAAAAGAAAGAGAAAAAATATGAAAAAAAAGAAAGAGGCGAGCAAGAAAAGAGAAGAAGACAAGAAAGGAAAGGACAAAGAAGGAAAGAAAAGAAAGAAAGAATAAAGAAAGAAAGACAAAATCCCATCCACTGTTCTGGTTCGAGATAACCGCCACTAAGAGGCTGAAAAACGTAAAGAAAGTAACTGTTCTAGTTCTGGTTTTTCTACGCCGTTCACCAAGCTTCTCTGGGGTGGTTATTTCAGCTCGTCCACTGTAAGATAATGGATTACCTTCTCCATAAATCCTGAAAGAGTCCCATTGTTTTCTTGTCAAACTGTTTCCTGATTGGTTATGAAAATGGAGAGTGGATAAGTGAGGGGACACTGAGTGCTGGCGCTAACACATTCTTTATTACTGCAAATGAATCGTCGTTCCTCGTGACTCCATTAAATCTCTTTGAAAAGGACCATTGCAGTTGTAGTTATTAATGCGTCATTCGATTGTTTCCGTGTCAGAGTGACACAATCTTAACAGTGGGCCTCCAAAATGCCCACTTCACCATTAAAATTTGAAACCAACAACCAACAACCAACATTTTTCGTTGTATCTTTCTTTAAAGTGTTTTTCAGGTATTAGATTTGAATGCGGCAAATAGCAGTAGATCTATATTTGTTTGTTGGTTTGCTTGTTTGTTTGTTTGTTAGTCAGAATTGGTCTAGAGATGGACATAGATATTTTACAAGTAATTATTCTACATTGCTGATATTGTAATGTAAAATGTGTATAAATGAGCAGGAATGTTTAATAATAACACTGACATAGCAATAAATCTGACGGTAGAAAAAAAAAAAAAGTGAGCTAACTGTGGCTGTTGGACATACAGCATTTTGCAGAATTCTTTTCGAAGTTTGAAATGTACATTATATTATTATCCGCCATTTTAATTCAACAACTGTTGTAAGTTGTGAGTTTCGAGACTCATGGAAGTCTCCGATTCTTCAATCTTAGGCTTACTCAATAAATCTCGGTAGTGTTCGATCTAATTATTGGCGGATTCGGTGTAATTAATGTGGTTTTTCGTCACACACAACTGCCGGCAAAGACTGGACACTTTCTGGGAAATCCATTTAATTGGGTTTGCTTATACTACACGGGACACAAAGGGAAGTACAGCAACATTAAATTGAAGGGTGGGAGGGGGGTTGGGGGGGGGGGAGGGGTCACAGTAAAGTTTCGTCTATTGAGGAATTATTACCGACGTAACTGGCGAGCGTGGCTACAATAACACATGCAAGCTCGTATCCTGCTTGACGTGTAGGGGTGGCAAATATTAAGTTTGTTACTCACCCACTGCCCTGTGAAGGTGTCACGTAAATAAGTTACCCTAATGTCCTAGTGTTGTTATGCAGGTTGCTATTCCTACCAATTTGTTTAGGTGTCAAACAGAAGGTGTCGTTACTGACTCAGGGTATCAAACACACGATCATTACACTAACGGACTCTACGCCTTAGAGTCGTCAAGCTCTTTCATATTGTTGTCACTGTCACCTCATCCTATCTCGGTTTGCTCAGGCGCGTTCAATCTCACTTGTACTTTTCTCTGGGAACAATTCATGTAAGACTATAAGACTAAAAAAAAAAAAAAAAGGTAAAATAATAATAACAAATAAAGATAAAAATAATATACAGAATCACAAATGGTTGGAAATGAAAATTTGTGTGCTGGTTTTTGCTGGGAATTATCAGTGCCTCAGTACGATGAACAATTGTTGGTGAGTAAAAATATAATGGATGCATTAAGTCAGCAGAAAAGCACTATTTCTCTATTACGTTATGTAGCCCAGCAGACAGACGGGTCGGACGTCGGCAGGTAGGTAGACAGGTAAAAAAGCAGGTAGGTAAGTCGTTGTTTTTCTCAAGCCTTTCAGTCCTAAGAGACAGGATTATCTCGGCTTGTAGAAGCTGCCAATTTTTGCTGAAGAAATTATGTGGGTAGAAATTTGGAATTTGGGAATTTTGCCCGGACAGCGGCA